>CM034356.1:69005354-69151732 GCA_019925275.1 Mytilus edulis
GTTACGAACTAAAACGACTGCGTTCAGACAATAATAGGACATTCCAGATAATTGAGGATACTAATCCGACTTTTTCACTTTTCGTGTCGTATCGCTGTCTGATCTCAAACGGGAGTAATAATCGGCAATGTGTGAACCCCGCATTATCAAGATCTTTCTACGCTCATCACGTTCTCACTACGACCGTACCACGAGTCATCCGTTTGCAACACGATCTTACCACGCTTCTACTGCGATTATAGCACGTTATTACCACGATTATACTACGTTCATACCGCGATCTTACTACGTTATCAGCAATAACGTCAACATCGTGTTCCATATAAATACTGTTCCATTCCTTATATTTCTGACTAATACGTAGATTTCTCGGAAACAACACAGTCATGCCACCAAAATCTACCAGAACACGTGGGTGTGGTGGTAGGAATATATGTGGAGGCAGAGGGAGCTCTAATAGTAATGAATCCTGATCTAACAGCGATGTCGGACCGACCAATGCAACCTGAATCACAACCTACTGCTGGTCCATCAAGCTCGAATGACGATGTTTTAGTGAACGATAGCAGGGATGACACAGATGTGTCAAGCATGGTTGAGCCGTTTGAGAAAAAGGAAAAGAGGTCTTAATTACATACAGACAAACAAAACATGGAGAGCTGTTATATATTTCATGAGAAAATGACAATGAGCATGATGGTCGTAGTATGAACGTAGTCAGGTCGTAAGAAGAGCGTGCTGAGGACGGCATGGGCGTCCTAGAATCGTACTATGGTCTTGAACAGCGTGGTGTAAACGTGGTATAGTCGTAGTGGAAGCGTAGATGGGTCGCAGTGAGAACGTGATGGTCGTAGTGAGGTCGTAGTAACGTCGCTGTGAGATCGTAACGCTGTCTCTACGAATAGAAACACGCTTTTGCTACGCTCTCGCTACGATGGTACAGCGACCATCGCGATCTTACCACGACCTTACTGCGCTCTCACTACGCTTCTACTACGACCTGATTTCGCCACGACCGCACCACGATTGTTTTGAACATGTTCAAAGTTGGCCACTCTCATCACGATCTTGAAGACCTCACCACGACCGTATTACGACCTTACTACGATCTACACGATCGCACTACGATCATCAAAATTTGCATTTTTTTTTCACAGATTGTAGTGCGATCGTGGCCTAGTGGGACTGCGGTATTAGACAACAAATACATTTCATCTATAGAGAATCTTATATATATATAATATGCGTCCTCAATAATTTTCCAATTATAGTCAATTAAAATTTAATGATAAATAATTATCAAACTGAAAAGGGAAAGTGACAAATATTAAAACATCTCATTGCAATTTCCAATTTTATTATAAATCTTAGTGATTAAGAGCAACCTGAAATTTAACATGCTATTTGTTTTTTGTAGCTTTTACATACCAATATATACAGTTAAATGCACTTATTAAAAATGTTACTATGATGGATACCAGCTACAACTTGTCAGTGATTGGTATCCCATGTAAACAGTTTGCCCACCAGGAACCAGCAGACAATGCTACTGAACTATACAATGGTTTACAATACGTCAGACCAGGAAGTGGATACATTCCAAAGTTCAAACTCATGAAGAAAATAGACGTCAATGGAGTAAACGAAACCTTATTTTATAAAAAATTAAAGGTAATTATTAATTTTTTGTCGACATTTTTAATTCCAGCGATAAAAGTCATTCCAATTGATATTTTATAGTGTGTCTTTCTATGTTGTGATGATATACTACTGTTTCAGAAAAGGGAGAAGGTTTGGTACCATTAAACGTTTAATCCCGCTGCAATTGTTTGCTCCTGTCCTAAGTCAGGAATCTGATGTTCAGTGGCTGTCGTTTGTTTATGTGGTTCATAAGTGTTTATCGTTTCTCGTTTTTTATATAGATTAGACCGTTGGTTTTCCCGTTTGAATGGTTTTACACTAGTAATTTTTGGGGCCCTTTATATAGTTTGCTGTTTGGTGTGAGCCTAGGCGCCGTGTTGAAGACCGTACCTTGACATATAATGGTTTTCTTTTATAATTTGTGACTTGGATGGAGAGTTGTCTCATTGGCACTCATACCACATTTTCCTATATCTATAAAAGTCAAGAAAGACATGTAACCGATGATTTTGATTCAGTGTGGTTTTTTTTTTAACAAAATTTGATGCATTTACATTTATTCTATACATTGCAATATTATAATTCAAAATTCTACAATTATCTTTTTTTTTTTTTTTTTTTTTTAACAACAAATAAATATTCTTTATTCTTCAAATTGCATGTAACAACTTTACTTCATTGTCCAAGCTTCAATAAAGTATCCCTGTGAAATACTTTCTTTTCTGAGTATCCAGGAAAATACACAGAATATAATAAAATATAAACATTTATTTTTTTCTCCATCAATTATATCAATTTTTTTAACTTAATAAAAAATACATTGAGATACTGTTTTGTTCTCTTTCATTAACCTTCGTAGCTCCTTTATACACATAGCATACACATCTAAAAATTTCAGTTTTTGGTCGGATACATAGTACGACTTGTAAATACAAAAACCTATAATTGTCAAGAAATAATTAAAACCGTTATACCCTTTATTTTGTATTCAAATACGGTGTCTTCCTCGAATGCCAACATTTTATATGTGACCTATTCCTTGAATGCCAACAAAAATATTTCAATAGATGTGTATATAATAACAATAGGCGTTTTTAGAACTATCCAAATGTTTTTAAAAGTATAAAATAATTAGTGAACTTGATAAAAATGCAACATTTTATTACTTTTTTTTTTTAAAGTTACAATTATTATGAATTTTAAATAAATAAATAAAATTAAAATGTTTTTACAATTCCTTGCTTTCTTTTGAAAAACAAAGATAATTTGGGAATGGAAGTGTATATTTACATAAGACTTATTAGATATATCAAAAAAAAATTAGTTGAATACAGATATTTCTAAAAAAAAAAAAAGAATATTAAACATTTAATCAATTCCATGATTTCATTTTAAATATTTTATAAGTTAATATAAACTATACGAAGATTTCAATTTAACAATTTGTTTACCTTTAAAAATCATCAGAATTAATTAATATAAAAGTAAATTTGATAACTTCCAAGCTGGAAACGTTACAAGGTTTTAAGAAAAATCCATAAAATAGGGTAACAAGAATTCTGATGATTTGTGACCATCTATGAAACCCTACGATAGAAAATTCTAAAAGGTTCCACGTAATTAGATACTAGCTTTTGATCATAAACAAGGTTCTATCCAAGTTTGGCAGAAGCCAATGACAATTTGAGAAAGTTATTATCATTTCTAAACCTTTTACCACAGAATGAATATTTGTGGAGGCCGCCGCCAACTACAAGGGAATGTAGGATGGCTATGTATCTCTTTTGCGACAAAAGTCGCAGGCTCGACAAAAAGGGAGGAATATTAAAAACAAGAAAAATATCTGAACAAACTGAACAAAATAAAACATAGTAATCTAACATGAGATAGAAGATTTCAAGAAATTGATTTCATCAAGTAATATGAGAGAATATTACAGCACACACAACTATATAAATGTTGAAAAAAACCGTTGAAGTCCAATGAGAATTTGAGCAAACTGGATTTCATGACAATATGCACATATTGACTTAGTTTCATTTTAAGATAATCCATATTTATTTTAAGTACAAATGAAGTAACAGCAACACATGATTTTCAAAAACTTGAAAAACATGAACTTGTTTTAGCTACCTGTATTTACCTATCTGTTTAATTAGTATGATTGTTTTGATAAGCATGCACTTTTGTTGGGCCCTTTTGTTGTGATAACTACTTGCACCTATTCCTTGAACGCCAACATAATTTTACAGGTATATTGTTGGTAGATCAAAGGATGTTGGCATTCAAGGAATAAACCCCAAATACTATATGCTTTGCTAATTAAGAAATAATTCATGGAAGCCATACAGTAGATTTGTTGGAAATTTACACATGGCCTGGGCCGTGATATTCGAATTTTATCCTGAGCGTTAGCGATACATGTGGATTTACGTGGGAGGCATATTTAAACAGCCATTTGTGTACATCTTGGAGTCTGCGCTAAGTATAGATATATATCGAGAATTTTATCACGGTGTTGTTTACAAAGCAAAAGAAGCACGTCATATTAGAATCTTGTTTTGAAAATTCATTTTTGCTAGAAGATAATGTACTTTCTCCAAAAAAATCTTTAAAAAATGAACATGTAATAAAGAAATGCAAATAATCTTCTTCTTTTGTTTTTCTAAAAAATGCATTTATCGTTCTCAGATATTTTCCACTTTAATAGTAGCTGCTTTGTAGGAATAATATACTGAAGCAGTTTCCATCTGAAAATTTTTAACTTATTTTCTATTAAAATTTTAAATATAAAATCGTACAAAAATGACATATGTGGTACGTATTCTAATTTTAAATATCTTGTCCAAATGTTGATACCGATTGGCTTTGCATATTTTTATCTATTAAAGTTTTATAGAGTATTTTATTGTTGATATCTTTTGTTTCAATTTGTTTATTTTGTTAACCTTACATATATTGATTATACTCTTAACGGAGTTTTCTTTTTTAAAAACTTGCATCCATTCTTTTGGGATGCAGGATTTTAACATCTTAAACTCTGCAATCCAGTTTGTTTTATTAATTAACTTTTTTAAAATCAAACTTTCGGATAAATTTCCTTCACGATCCAATATGTCGTTAATATACACCAATCCACTTTTAACCCAGTTCGGGAAAAACAAGCAATTGTTGCGATATTTAATATATTTATTTCCCCAAATAATCTGTTTCCTAATACTAGAAAAGTAATTAGAAAATGTTGCTAAACCTCCTCTTATTTAAACCCAACTATAAATTACTTGTAAATAAAAATCGGGTATTTTTCCAAGTCTATCTATTGATTAATATTATCTAAATTCATGTTAAAGACAAGAAAGATTTTACCAAGACTGTTAAAATATTTGGTAGGAATAATCTTCCAATTCGTCAGATTGGTTGTTGTTAATTTGGAGACCCCTGAGGCTTTCAGTGCTGTAAAATAACTGTCAAAATCAATCATTCTTAACCCCCCTGTTTGGTATTCACCAATAAGTGTGTTTCTTTTTACTTTGTCATTTTTTCCTTCCCAAATATATTTGAAACAGCAGCTTTCAATTTCTTTCAAGTAAATATCTGGAACTTTGCACGAAGTAGCCAAAAATGTAAATTTTGGTAATATTAAAGATTTTATCATCAATATTTTCCCAACCATTGTTAATTTTCTTTTTTCCCATGTTTTAATTAATAATTTCATGTTATCTATTTTAGGTTCCCAATTTAACTTTTCACATTGAAGTTCATCGCGACCAAAATAAATGCCTAAAGCTTTGACGGGTTTGTCTGTCCAGCGTATGCCCTCAATCTTATCTACGTGTTTTTAAGCGCCCCAATCCAGATTCCTTCTGTTTTATTACGGTTTAGCTTCAACCCTGAGAAAGAACCAAATGTTTCAATTATATTCATAGCTGTTAAAAGATATATCTGATTTTTAACTACAAAACAGTGTTGAATCATCAGCTAATTGTGATATTTTGATGCTATGTGTTTTATTATCTATAGTAATACGAAAACCTTTAATGTCTGAGGTTTGCCTCAATCGCTCGGCCATAATTTCGACCGATAAAACAAAAAGTAAAGCCGATAAAGGACACCCTTGACGGATTCCTCTAGAGTTTTAAAAAATTTCGGATAACCATCCATTATTTATTACACACGTCTGTATAAAAGACGTTATAGAAATGTTAAAATTGTATAATTATGAGCAATATTGTAATTTTGAATCAAATGTATTAAACAAAAATTGTATTAAACAAATTGAGGAGGATGTATTTGATAATTTTAAATCAAACTGGTGTACAAGAGTTGCTGCATATGCAGAGGGAAGTAAATTAAGAACTTACAAATTGTTTAAAAATAACTATTGTACTGAAAATTATTTGCAAAATATTATATCTTTAAAGAACAGAAGTTCATTTGCTAAATTTAGATGTGGGGTAGCTCCACTAAAACTAGAAACTGGAAGATATGAAAAGAAAGAAGTCCACGAGAGGACATGTTTTAACTGTAGCTCTATTGTTGAAGATGAAATGCATGTCATTTTAAAATGCCCATTATATGTGGATCTAAGACAAATCATGATACATGAAGCTTTACATTTTAATGAACATTTTAACCTTTTATCAGATAATGAAAAATTTATATTTTTATTTAGTAATGACAATGTTGCTGCTATAGTTGCCAAAACCTGCAACAACATTTTATTAAGAAGAAATAGTATTTTATTTCACTAGTTTTTAAAGAAACAAATGTTTTAATATCATTTAGTAAAAATGTATATTATGTCAGAATTTTTAATTCTAAATGTGTAAAAATAAGTTTATATGTATATAGTATATCTTAAAAGTCTCTCATAAATCTTTTTAAGATTGGTACATGCAATGCAAATGATTTAATGTTTTAAATCTATGTATGTGAATCTCATTTTATGTTTGTATGTGGTGAGACTATAATAAAATATTGAATCTGAATCTGAATCTGTATTCCCTTATATAATGTTTCCACCCATGATATGAATGATTCATTAAAACCAAAATGTTTTAGAACACTTAACATAAATTCCCATTCCAAAGAATCAAAAATTCTACAATCATCAACTATATTGTTATATTTACATTACCAGGAATCATGTCCACTACCAGAGGCAGCCATTTTCCATCCAAAGGAGAGCTTTTGGGATCCTATTTATCCAAGGGATATATCATGGAACTTCGAGAAATTTATTTTTGATCGACAAGGTCGACCTCTTCTAAGATGTCTACCAAAAGTTGAACCGGCTGATATTCAGGGTATATTAGAATTCGTTGGAAAAAGCAATTTAGATGTTCCGCGGACCCAGCTTGTAACTACTCTGAGGAATAACTTCCTGAATGGTATTGAATCCAAATATACAACCACTCTTAGCTAAACGAATTTTGTTTTGTTTTAAGTTATATTAAGTTATCGTTTAATTTTGACAAATTTGTTCCAGACCCTAGGTGGAGAGCAAATTTTGATGTTTTGTTGGAAGAATATGGTTTGTGCATTGCCAATTTCTTAAAAATGAAACCATAAACGGTACATAATACTAACTAATAAAAGGAATTTTGGTTTACTTTGAAAATCTTGTTTTCTTTATTCGATACAAAAGACGCTCTCGCCTGCAAATACACTCATCATCGATACCAGGCTTCAAATTTGTACGCCAGACACGCGCGTTTCGTCTACAAACGAATCAACAGTGACGATTGAATAAAAAAATGTTTAAGTTGCCAAATAAATTAAGTTCAATAGGTCTATGGACTCAATATTCAAAAGGCGCAGAGATTGTTAGACATTTTTTGTCACGCATGCTTCATTCGACAACAAAGTTTCATACGCATGAGCAGTGGTAAGGTTTAATTTTAGACGACCTCGTGTCCTGAGTGGTCTAATTACAAGCAGTTAAACAACTGTACCACTAGCTTGTCAACACGATGTGAGTTAGAGTACCGCAATTTGCAGGTGCGTTGGACTCCAATTTTATTTAACTAGTATAGTCATTTTACCTGCTTGAGGTCGGCGCTTCTTTACTAGTACTACAACTTGCTCCATAAATAATAACTGGGTTGAGTTCAATATCGTAACAGTTACGCAACCCTGGCCACCTAGAAATAGCAAATGGTACTACAGAAAACGACAAAACACCTAAAATAAATCAATCAATCATCTATCTTTTATAGATTAACATTTATAGATAGTACATAGAAAAAGAAGGCGTATAGTTGAGCATTTAAAACCTTCTGTTTTTTAGTCCTAACAATTTGTTATCAACTGAACGTCATTACCAATTTCTATATGTAAGTCAATATTTGATGCAGAATTAACTGTACAGTCTATAAAGTACATGTGTACATAAACTGTCTTTAATGTTAGTGCAATGATTAATTTAGTATCAATTGATTTACCAAGTCAGTACTGAAGATCAGTCTGTTTATCTGTTTGTGTCTCAGCGATGGATATATTTTGAAAACTGAACTTTGAAGGTAAATGTCGAACTGTATCGTCAATACGGCTCTAACGATTTTCATTCTTATGGAAAAAAACGAGTGCACACAGTTATCAAAGGTACCAGGATTATAATTTAATACGCCAGACGCGCGTTTCGTCTACGTAAGACTCATCATTGACGCTCAGATTAAAATAGTTATAAAAAGTAAAATCACAAAAAACCTGAACTCAGAGGAGAATCCAATCGGAAAGTCCATAATCACATGGCAAGATCAAATGACAAAACACATCAAAAACGAATGGACAAGAACTGTCATATTCCTGACTTGGTACAGGCATTTTCAAATGTAGAAAATGGTGGATTAAACCTGGTTTTAAAGCGCTAAACCTCTCACTTTGATGACAGTCTCATCAAATTCCGTTATATTTACAATGATCCGTGAACTAAACAGACATAATAAATAAAATAGTCAAAATATGGGTACAGCAGTCGTCATCGTGTAACAATTTTAAAAGGAACAATTTAACAGAACACAAACAAAAACCAACTATCTACAAACACATTCATTGATTCGCGTGTCTGACGTCAGAAAATTTTATACGTCACATAAATTTGTCGTTCACTGTATAATAATATACAAACAATTTAAAAATTTCACATGGGCAATGGTAGCATACAGGGTTAAAAAATCAAAGTATGTAAGAATTAATTTCAGAAATAGACCGAGATTTAAAATAGTCCAAAAGTTATAATATAATAGAATTTATAAGAATCCATAAATAGTCCATTCCACTACGCGATTGAATAATTTTGACGTTTGTGGTTCAACGTATTTTCTAATTCATAATAGAAATATATCATAATGACATATAATAGAACAAGAGGCTCTCAAGAGCCTGAATCGCTCACCTGATAAACAATGCCTTATTGAACCATGCCAGGCAAACATGTACAGCTAACAATTCTTCAATATTACAAATATATATGACTTACTGTTTATAAATAAAGAAAATGAGACCAAAACACAAACACTTAAAACTTAGCAATGGACTGTGAAAATGAGGTCAAGTTCAAATAAAACCTGCGTAACCGACATATAGATCATAAAATATTTTCATACACCAAATATAGTTGACCTAATGCATAAAGTATTAAAAAAATAGACCAAAACTAAAAAAATACCAATTAAGTGGCAGCAACCCAACAATGGTTTGTTTGATTCGTCTGAAAATTTCAGGGCTGATAGATCTTGACCTAATGAACATTTTTACACCATGTCAGATTTGCTCTAAATGCTTTCGTTTTTGAGATATAAGCCAAAAACTGCATTTGACCCCTATGTTCTATTTAAAGTAAGGGCGGCCATGTTTTTGACGGATCAAAAATCGAAGCACACACTTTGTGCAGGATAATATAAGGAACTATCATGCCAAGTTTCATCCAAATCCATTCAGTATACGTAGTTTCAGAGGAGAAGATTTTTTAAAGTTAGCAAATATGATGAACAAATTGTGAAAAATTGTCATTAAAGGACATTTACCCCTTAAGGGGTCAATTGACAATTTTGGTCATGTTAACCTATTTGTAGATCTTACTTTGCTGATCATTTTTGCTGTTTACAGTTTATCTTTATCTATAATGATATTCAAGATAATGACCAAAAACTGCAAAATTTCCTTAAAATTACCAATTAAGTGGCAGCAACCAAACAATGGTTTGTTTGAATCGTCTGAAAATTTCAGGGCTGATAGATCTTGACCTAATGAACATTTTTACCCCATTTCAGATTTGCTCTAAATGCTTTCGTTTTTGAGATATAAGCCAAAAACTGCATTTGACCCCTATGTTCTATTTAAAGTAAGGGCGGCCATGTTTTTTGACGGATCAAAAATCGAAGCACACACTTTGTGCAGGATAATCTAAGGAACTATCATGCTAAGTTTCATCCAAATCCATTCAGTAGTTTCAGAGGAGAAGATTTTTTAAAGTTAGCAAATATGATGAACAAATTGTGAAAAATTGTCATTAAAGGACATTTACCCCTTAAGGGGTCAATTGACAATTTTGGTCATGTTAACCTATTTGTAGATCTTACTTTGCTGATCATTTTTGCTGTTTACAGTTTATCTTTATCTATATTGATATTCAAGATAATGACCAAAAACTGCAAAATTTCCTTAAAATTACCAATTAAGTGGCAGCAACCCAACAATGGTTTGTTTGATTCGTCTGAAAATTTCAGGGCTGATAGATCTTGACCTAATGAACATTTTTACACCATGTCAGATTTGCTCTAAATGCTTTCGTTTTTGAGATCTAAGCCCAAAACTGCATTTGACCCCTATGTTCTATTTAAAGTAAGGGCGGCCATGTTTTTTGACGGATCAAAAATCAAAGCACACACTTTGTGCAGGATAATCTAAGGAACTATCATGCTTAGTTTCATCCAAATCCATTCGGTAGTTTCAGAGGAGAAGATTTTTTAAAGTTAGCAAATATGATGAACAAATTGTGAAAAATTGTCATTAAAGGACATTTACCCCTTAAGGGGTCAATTGACAATTTTGGTCATATTAACCTATTTGTAGACCTTACTTTGCTGATCATTTTTGCTGTTCACAGTTTATCTTTATCTATAATGATATTCAAGATAATGACCAAAAACTGCAAAATTTCCTTAAAATTACCAATTAAGTGGCAGCAACCCAACAATGGTTTGTTTGATTCGTCTGAAAATTTCAGGGCTGATAGATCTTGACCTAATGAACATTTTTACCCCCATATCAGATTTGCTCTCAATGCTTTCGTTTTTGAGATATAAGCCAAAAACTGCATTTGACCCCTATGTTCTATTTTAAGTAACGGCGGCCATGTTTTTTGACGGATCAAAAATCGAAGCACACACTTTGTGCAGGATAATCTAAGGAACAATCATTTTAAGTTTCATCCAAATCCATTCAGTAGTTTCAGAGGAGAAGATTTTTTAAAGTTAGCAAATATGATGAACAAATTGTGAAAAATTGTCATTAAAGGACATTTACCCCTTAAGGGGTCAATTGACAATTTTGGTCATATTAATCTATTTGTAGACCTTACTTTGCTGATCATTTTTGCTGTTTACAGTTTATCTTTATCTATAATGATATTCAACAAGATAATGACCAAACTGCAAAATTTCCTTAAAATTACCAATTAAGTGGCAGCAACCCAACAATGGTTTGTTTGATTCGTCTGAAAATTTCAGGGCTGATAGATCTTGACCTAATGAACATTTTTACACCATGTCAGATTTGCTCTAAATGCTTTCGTTTTTGAGATCTAAGCCCAAAACTGCATTTGACCCCTATGTTCTATTCAAAGTAAGGGCGGCCATGTTTTTTGACGGATCAAAAATCAAAGCACACACTTTGTGCAGGATAATCTAAGGAACTATCATGCTAAGTTTCATCCAAATCCATTCGGTAGTTTCAGAGGAGAAGATTTTTTAAAGTTAGCAAATATGATGAACAAATTGTGAAAAATTGTCATTAAAGGACATTTACCCCTTAAGGGGTCAATTGACAATTTTGGTCATGTTAACCTATTTGTAGACCTTACTTTGCTGATCATTTTTGCTGTTTACAGTTTATCTTTATCTATAATGATATTCAAGATAATGACCAAAAACTGCAAAATTTCCTTAAAATTACCAATTAAGTGGCAGCAACCCAACAATGGTTTGTTTGATTCGTCTGAAAATTTCAGGGCTGATAGATCTTGACCTAATGAACATTTTTACCCCATTTCAGATTCGCTCTAAATGCTTCCGTTTTTGAGATATAAGCCAAAAACTGCATTTGACCCCTATGTTCTATTTTAAGTAACGGCGGCCATGTTTTTTGACGGATCAAAAATCGAAGCACACACTTTGTGCAGGATAATCTAAGGAACAATCATTTTAAGTTTCATTCAAATCCATTCAGTAGTTTCAGAGAAGAAGATGTTTGAAAAATTGTTAACGACGACAGACGACGACGACGACGACGACGGACGCCAAGTGATGAGAAAAGCTCACATGGCCTTTTAGGCCAGGTGAGCTAACAATATCATATTGACGGGATCTTTTAAAGTACAGAGTCATATTAACAGGGCCAATATAAAGCCAAAAAAAATAAAAAGACGAAGAGCATTGAGGACCCAAAATTCCAAAAAGTTGTGCCAAATATTCCGGGGATAAGTAAATCCTTAGTTTTTGGAAAAATTCCAAGTTTTGTAACAGGAAATTTATAAAAAGGACCATATAATTGATATGCATGTCAATACAGAGTTGCAATTATTCTAAGACCTGTTTAATGTTTCGATTTGGAGACCAACCTCAGATATATTGATTTGTCCAAAAATATATGATTCGAAAGTTCGAAGTATTCAAACTGCCAAACAACCAAAGACAAATGTAACTGAATACACGTTTTTTTCCCCAAAGAAATAATTAAAAGAACCAAAAGAAATTCGAATCTATAATATGGCCAATCTATAGAGGGATAGTAGCAGTTGTCGTTACGATTATCTTTTTTGCGTTTTATTGTGGTTACCGTTATTTCTTTCTTTTTTTCTTAACAAATGCAGTATATGTGTTTCCAGTATTTTAAATGAGATACTTTTTGTTATAATGTTTGTGGTATTCCGATAAGTTATTTTTCTTTTTCTGGATTTTACAGATCTGTTGTAAGATATTTGCTCCAAGTAAATATAGTTTTATCAACTTGGTGTTTCTGTATTGGTCATATTATAGATTAGAGGTTAGCAGTATATGCCCCGATAATCGAAGAGTTATGGACCAATACAGCTGATCGAAAATCAGTAACAGGGCCAATAAAATAAACAACCAGTTCATAACACTTTTATTGAATGATTTCAATTCTTCGATTTAAAGAGAAACTTCCCGAAAAGAAGATATAGGATTTCATATTTGAACTTGTCTTTTCGCATTCACGATGGATTGTTTGTGAACATGAAAAAAGTAAAATCATAAAAATACTGAACTCCGAGGAAAATTTAAAAAGAAAAGACCGTAATGAAATTACTGATTTCTTATTTAAGTACTTAATTCATGCTATTTTAATTAATTTCATCTAGCAAATATAAAGAAGGTAAGAATAAAAATTCAGACCGTTTCAAATCGTTACAAAACACAGAACGTTGTTCAAACTTTTTTTAATGTTATTTACGTCTGGCGTATATACAAAATTTAGTCCTGGTATCTATGATGAGTTTATTTAAAGTTACAAAATATAATAAAATGCATTTTATATAGAGATAAGAAGATGTGATATAAGTGCCAATGAGACAACTCTCCGCCCAAGTCACAGTATGTATAAGGTAAACAATTATAAGTAAAAGTCAGGCTTCAACTTCAAACCTTGGGTCACAAAACGCTACATAAAGTTAGATAAGGCGTAAATAAAATGAATTCGAAAGTAAAAGTCTTGTATTATCTCATAGTCCAATACGGCTTATTCAACAAAGAGCAAAACCCATGCCGCATAGTGAGCTAGAAAATGCATTCAATTTACATTCATTATGCCTTTTTGTCCAAGTTGTATTTTGTGGGGAATATTTACTGTACCTGAGCATAACTTTATAGGTATAGTTCAAAGTATATATACTCTCCTTATAGGTTTTTAAGGTTAGTCTTAATCGAAACTTTCATAAATTCTGTCATACATTTAAACACAAACAACACCTTGTCTACTAATGTTTTGTAATTTACACCTCATTCAAAGACATTTTATTCATTTTTGCATATTACCTTGAAAATCTTGATGAAACTTCAATCAGTAAAAATGAACAGCAATAGACGTGTTAGGAAAGTCGATACTACTGCTGGCGCTCGTGTTGGTCGGAAGAAATATACAATATGATTGGGGACCTTCTCAATGAGTATAAAAACTGAACTCTTTTGTTACCTGTTTGGGCGTGTTTGATACCGCTGAGACAAATCTGTAACAATTGTATTTATTAGAGTACGCAGGAAAAGATCAAATTATTTGTTTAAGAACCAGAAAAGATTCAATAAATACATTTTTAGACAAATTAATATTAGTTTTGTGAATAATTTATCTTGTTTTAACATCTTGTAAGCCTTTGTTATTTTATTAATACTTTTACTTTCAGTAACTGCAAGTACTTTGATATTGGTACTTTGTGTCTATTGTCTTTATGTTATTTCTTTTAACGATTCCTGCCGATATAATGAGTCATGCCATTTTCAATCGATTTGCATAGTATGTACTTATGAATTACTGTTACAATTACACGACTGTCCGATGTTAGAAAAGGGTTTCGTCAAGAGCTCTTACGAACATATTTAACCCCGCAATATTATGTATGAACCGGTCACACACCATCAGCCTCTTATTCAGTAATTGAAGTTAGATTTTGAATGCGCACACTGGTAGTATACAGCAAATAAAAATAAGTACAACACAAAACAAATAAACACAAAAATAAATACCCCCCCCCCCCCCACACACACACACTTCTCATCTGTTATAAGACTATAAAAAGGTGTCCACGATTTTTGATTCTATATCATAAGCATACGTCTTTGGAAAGATCGTTATAAGCTTTTCTGATAATTCTGATTTTAGAAACAAAAAGTTTAAACGACATTTAAAGAACGATACAAACAAACTTTGCTTTAGTTGACATTTGACGATTTGAACCCCATTGTCTTCGTGTAAAATAACATCTGTCTGCATTTCCGATTCCAATGGGTTCAAGTTTATTCTCTCGCCTACAAAATTCGAGGGTTTCTTTACCCTCGGTCCGCCTTTCCGTCCGTAACACACTTGTTGACACTCTATATTTAACAACGTTCTAGGAATTTGACCGTACTTGATTCGTTTTTAGTCCTTATGAAAATCTAGAATCCTATTAATTTTTGAAGACAAAGGTCAAGGTCACAGTTGGAATTATTTGACGCAATAAGACGTCTAGAGACAGTCAGAGTCGTTTGTGACCTTATGGGAACAGCACAGGAACGAACTAAAACAAACAGTTGAATTGTTTGGTGGACTTTTCGGGAGACATTAAACAATGCAAATGCTACCCAATCATACAATGCTAAAAGTTATTAGGCAAGTGAACAACAAAATCCCAAATTTGCATTATAAAATAAATCATCGAGCGTTCATATTGTGAAAAGGGGATTTGTGTTTTCCAAAATATTTTTTTATTTTTATTATTATTTTAAATCGTACCAGAATGAAGCAAAACGATACTAGTAGTTTGCTTCCATTGAGAGATCAAGCGGGCCAAAACTCTTATCAAATTTTTTTTTGAAGGAATTTTGTTGATTCTGAGAATAAAACAAAAACATCCCCTCTTTTTCATGTGTATCCTTAATTTACAAATGTACCACGTAATTTATTTTAATTATCACATTTGAAAATTAATTTTGGTTCTTAACAATGCCCGATCGGTCATGTATTGCACACTATAAATAACGTATTTCAGTGGCCATACAGGTAATAAAAAATAGAGTATTTATAATTTTGGAGATGACCCCCCAAATCTTATTGTATTTATCTTCCATCCAACACGAGCACCAACAGTAGTATCGACTTTCCTAACACGTCTAATACAAGATCTACAAAGAGTTTTAACAAATTGAATGTTTTGTGTATTTTGCCTAATATCTAATAAAGAGTATAATACATTGGATAGAAACTCCAAAAATCTAATATTACCAGCAAGAAAAAATATACAAATATGTCAATATTAGATGTTGAAATGATCTTACGACCCCTTATTTAAAAAAAAGTGCTTATCCTTGACTGACGATTTTTACCAATTTCGGATTTTTTTATATTTATTGGGAAACTATAGTTATAGATAGAAACTGAAATAAGCAAACATTATCTATCGTGTAGCTTAGTCTTTAGTTTTCCTTGTTGAGTCTTGTGTACTATTATTTTTTTCATTTTTTTTTAGCCATGGCGGTGTCAGTTTATTTTCGATCTATGAGTTTGACTGTCCCACTGGTATCTTTCGCCCCTCTTCTTCATTTTTGAAACAGCGAATCGACTTTTTATTGGAGTGATTGCCCTTAAATGCAATTGTTAACATTTTTATTGCGTTTTTTGTCTATTATCTGAAAAAAAACTATTACAGATAGACTTAAAAAAAATTACCAAAAAATGGTCAGCAATGGTCTACAGATGTGCTAATTTGCTGAAATCATTAGTTCACTAGTAATGTGAGTTTTTATAATTGCTCTTTTAAATGACGATTTTTACCAGTATTTTATGTTTTGCCTATTATCTTAAAAACTATGAAATATAGATAAACACCTCAAATCTCAAAACTGATAAGCAAGACAATATCTACAAATTAGTGAAGCTTTAACAGAAATTGTAAGTATACTTTTGATAGTCATTGCTCTTAAATGACATTTTTGTCAAAAAGAAAATATCATTAATGCAAGATCAACAAAATAAGGTGTTGACTGTGTTGACTGTTTGACATGATATTCTATTCTAGTCCACAATGTTGGAGAGTGTCCATTGTTCAATATACATACTAAATGAGCGACACAGGCCTTTTAGAGCCACTACCTTTTTTTTAAATTTCGTAGTCGTTTGTTTACCTCCAAATTCATTCGGACAGGGATTAATCCCTGATATTATCTAATGTAGAAACAATAGTAAAATTAAAATAGACACGAATGTTGACATTTCCACGAAACTGTGAATTCTTTTTTGTATGGAATATAAACTGCATGCATTGGTTTTAAATATCAAATGAGTTTGAAAAAATTACGGTGATTTAAAATAAACAATAATACTATGTTTTGATAATTTTTATTTGATTATCTAGACAACCAATAAAAGATTACTGTAAAATTATAAAAAATGAAGTGCTATACAATAATGTTATATTCGATACAAATAACTGTACCTGTACAAAATAACAAAATTCACACGTAAGAGCTATGACAAACAGTAATCATTGGAATATTTTGAATTGTATCACAAAAAACTATCACATCCGTTATCAACAATTTCTACATAAGCATACCTGTATGATTATTTTATGGACGGATAAACCATAGACAATTGTAATATACAATAATTAGTTTGAAGAATTTGCCATGATTTGATTTGTGTAATGGCATCAGCCTTTGATTTAATGATTACGATAAAGCTACAAACTTGAAAAAAAGATTCAATTAGTTTAATTTTTTCAAAATTTCCGAATAATATTTGTTTCGGGTCTATCTACTTAGAAGTCATACTTCACTTTTTATACAGAAATTTATGTCAAATAAACAAGTTCTACGTTTATAAAATTATTCTATTGTGGATATCGATAAAAATCAAGAGATTGGATGGGTTCGAAAAGGAGCAAGTCTGTGTACGTTGGTATATTACAAGTTTTAACTAAATAATGGTTTTATTATGTTGATCATATGAAATCTACACAAAAATCACGTTGCAAATCAAAAGGTATTCTAGCATAAACCAATTTCTAGCATAAACCAATACAACACACATATTAAATTTGCCGTATAAGATGACTGTACATGGATTCATCTTCTGGATCATTAATGGCATAATAATGATATTTAAAATCAAAGACAAAGAATAAAGATAAAATTCAAGAAAACAGAAAATGATGTGAGGTTATATATATGTACATGCATGTTGGAGGAAGTGACATAAAATTTATTTCAGCCAAAAAAAAAAAAAAAAAAAAAAAAATGAAAAAAAAATAAAATCGTAAAACACATATAAGATAAATGCATTTGATCCTTTAAACATAATTGGCATAAACCTTTCTTTAAATGGTTATGAAGTGCTTGTGTTTGGTCTAAAATTATATCATTTCAGTTGTGAATAAATATTTCACTTTCAAAGCTTTAACGATTGTATCCACATCAGTATTGTAGTCATACTACGAGGAATACTAATTCACAATTCTGGTATGGAAACTTTGTGAGTGCTTTTCCCCTGAACATGCGCAAATCATTTGCCGATAAGCATTAAGGAAATAAAAGTTCTAGGCATAAACTTGAAATAGTTACAAGTATAATATAGTTCTTAAGCTTCGAAAACACACGTAGTTATCAGATTATCAAAAAGCCTAGTATTTTTTTTCGAGAATTTCAATGGACTTTATGCAAGCAGCAATCAATTAATCAATAATTGATGCAATCATAAAAAAGCCAAAAGATACAAAAAAAAAAAAAAAAAAAAATGATAAAAAAGTCGTTAGTAAAAAAAAACATATTACAAAGAAAAACGACAAAAACAAAACACAAAAAATGATGAACACAAACCCAATAATTAATCCGCAAAAGGAACGGGGTAAATTCATTATTAATAACAAAAAATAATCATGTTTTACATGGTGCTGAAATGTCAGAAAAGTTAAATGAATGAAAATGTTATTCTACAATTATTGCTAATGTAAATACTGATTATTCAAGACATTCAATAACTGTTCGATTCGAACTTATTTGACATCCATACTATTAGTGCTTGAGTAGTAATAATATTTTTACAAATACTAATAAAGGTTTCAGCTTAAATATAACATAAAAAAAGTTCATTACAGCTCATTGTTTTGTCAATCTGTTGATTTTGAAATATTTTATATAAATGTATCAAAATCTGGATATAAAACATCATATCTGTTGTAATAATGAAATTGTGTACTACTGCAAGATTGCAAAACTTGTATTATAATGTTGTCGAGACTTTTGATCGTTTGTAAAACATTGTAATGCTAGTATTGTTTGATCCAGCAAAGGTCGCAACTGTACTGAATTATTCGTTATTAGAAGACAGTAAATGTTGACAAACTTTATTGACTGTTGCGTCCTGCTAAAATATATTACTTGAATCTTCTATAGGTTATATCGATGTTGTACATGCATAAATGTCATCATGTTTTCTATTTTGGTTTTATCTATTATATGTTATGAAATCGGGTATATGTACTCATTACATAGATATCGGGATTTAAAAAAAAAGTGTACGCCAGACCCAGGTTTCGTCTTTGTTAGCCTCATCAGTGACGCTTTAATAAAAGAAGTTAAAACAAGCCAAATATATATTCGTATTGTAAATACAGATAAGGTCATATGTTCTGGTATACCGATATCGTCATTGCACTATTACACGTGATATTTATATATTAATCTGTTTATATTTATCTATAATTGATAAAGGGGTCATATGCCTATGTACAATCCCCGTAAATTATGTCGATGGTTAACTAGAACGTACAAATATTGATATCTTTTTTCGAATTTTGTGCGTTGTTTATTTTTTTTACTGTCGGACTGTTGTTATTTTGATAATACGTTTAAATATGTCATTTATCAAATTTAAGAGTGTGTGTCAATTCTAATGTATAAATTCGCTCATATGATACATATTACTTTTAAGTTAACTAAAATATTATGCAATAATATGTATCAACCAAACAATACAAAAAAAATTATCCGAGGTGAAACATACGGTTCTCAATAACAGAAATATGAAATATATTGCAGATTCGTCACTTTTCGAACGAAAATTATAATAAGTTGATACCTTAGTGCAATTTGATACTTTACAATGTGAGGTTTGCTAACTGTTAAACAATGTTAAAATAAAGTCGCATTTTTAGCATTTGTAAATATAGCTGATTAAGAATCATTTGAAATGATACATGCTTTATCGCTGAGTAGAGAGTACTATACAGAAAGAAAAAAAAATCTGTGATGTATTTACAAAAACAAAAATCTCAATCGCTCTCCTCGAAAAATAATTTCCAAACGAGAATTAATAGTTTGCGTTAACATTCTCCGTGAGCACATACTGTTAAATGAAGGGATTTTGAAAAGAACGATAACACTCTATTATACTTCAATATATCGTTGTGCATCTATTCATGTTTTGTATACAGCTATGTTCGTTTCTTGCAACATCTGTTGATAATTGTTCGAAATTTTTCATAACTCCACCACATAACAGCTATCAAAAGAAGTACAAATATTGCCCACAATAAATTATATGACGTTTTCTGTTGAGAATCACTGTGTTGACGAACACTGTCAGGAGCTTCTGATTCTGACAGTCCTAAAATATGAATGAATGGTAATAATTATACAAACAATCAATCATAAATAAAACGATTTAACATTATTTTCCAAATGGGAACAATGTGGTCAATCCTAACAAAAAATCAACAAGTGGATAGTTTCATTTTGCGATATTTATATTACAGCAAAAAAGTACGCATTTCCGCGAATAATCATTGCACTAATAATTTGGTTGGTTTAGCATTTCTTGCAACCCAGCCGAGATACAATAATAAATACTACCTAGTTAGTTTGGTTTAGAATTTTCATTTCTTTTCAGGTCCGTCCACCGCAGAATAAAATAAGATTATAAGTATGATGTTCTTTCGTTTTAGAAACAAATCCATGTTCTTATTCTAATAAACGTAATTTGCTTATCGTGAAATGGTTGATTTTCTATAATGTTTTTGCTTCATAAACGCGTATACGTATTATAGGTCCGCTCTGAATGACAAAAGTTCTAAATTTTCCTATTAAATACGACATTATTTTATTATGTCATGAATGCTCTATGATCCATTTGAACATTGGTAGGCATATATTTGTTCACATTTTACACCTCGTTGACGCTCGGTATAAGCTATTGACAAATATAAGGACTACCCATGCGTGTCAATATGAGCATAGAGTATGGAATGAAATAATTACTTTTTAAGTTTGGACGAAAACACGTTGGTGCGATTATAATATTAACCCATCCTTTTACGTGCTACAAAAAAAAAAAAACCAACGAAAACACAAACAAGATGCATATTCTTGTTCGTAGGTGACCAGTATTTTCTCTTACTACTTCAATTCGCGCGCTTAGCAGAAAACTAGCAACTTTAAACTTGAAAGTATTTGAACTAGCCGGGCTGAAACACATGACCTACCGTACTCCAGGCAAACTTGTTAGACACAAGTTGTTCAACTGGTTGAAATATGACAAAGGGATTCCTAAAAGCGTACACGGAACTTAAAGTAATTATAATACATCCAATCTGAAATGTATCACACCCAATCAGTACTAATGAGAGTACATTATGAATAGCGTACTAGCAAATTTTGAAAAGATTCTGCTATGTAACTGGGCTGGTAAATCAATTTAAAAAATGCACTATTCAGAATAGTGGAATGAACACTGTTCGTATGACAAGTTTGCCATTCCGCTGCATGCAAAATTTGTTGCATTATTTTCATAGATACAGAAAAATTCAGTTATGGACTAACATGGCATTTGTACAGTTAGTATATTTAACCATATTCTAAAAAATATAAATTAGGGCATGAGGGGACAGCAACACCATGTACTAGTAGTTGGTTAGGCACCCAATTGTCAGATATTGTGTTAATCTTGAAAATAAGCGCCCAAATCATATGAGCGTGTAATTTAGCGTTCTTTGACATCATCCCTTGTTTAACAACTTTCTTCTCAGCCAGAAGTGACGTTTAATAAAGTCTGAGTTGAGGCTGCAAGCTCTTACTTATCGAATGAGTTGGGAAATGTATATCCCATATGCAGGTGAGTTTGTATATTGCTTCAGTCAGATTCGAGGTATAAGTCTACAAAGAAGGCTGAGGAAGCTTTATCTAAAAAAGAAGATGTGGTATGATTGCCAATGAGACAACTGTCCACAAGAGACCAAAATGACACAGACATTTACAACTTCAGGTCACCGTACGGCCTACAACAATGAGCAAAACCCATACCGCATAGTCAGCTATAAAAGGCCCCGATAAGACAATGTAAAACAATTCAAACGTGAAAACTAACGGCCTTAACTATATAAAAAAATGAACAAAAACAAATATGTAACACATAAAACAAACGACAACCACTGAATTACAGGCTCCTGACTTGGGACAGGCAAATACTTAAATAATGTGGCGGGGTTAAACATGTTAGCTGTTTATTTTTTAATTTCTAGTTCTGAAGGATATATGAATGGAACCCAATCAGAAAAGCGTAGCGCTACAATTTATTTATACGGTTTTATGCTAAAGACAATTATATGAATCGTGAAAAACATGATATGATAATTGTTTTATCATAAAAAAGGGGACCTTTGCATCTGCCACTGCTTTGAGACAATCAAAGTTCTGATATTGGCTTCATCTTGATGGTAAAAGCCCAGATCACAATGTCTGATTTGTTTTCACAGCTGTTTTTGATTTTATTTTACGTCTGTTGCACGTGTTCTATGCCAAGAAACAGTTATCTGTATGAGGCTTGTTTTACACTGTATACCACGATTTATCACACAGAATAGATGTTAAGGAAAATCGTCAATAAGAAATCGAACAAAAAAACTTAGAATCAGACAAGAGTATTTAAAACTTATAGAATCTATTATATTTACCCTCTTTAACTGAAATTGGCTGTCCGCATTTCGGATAATCATCACCCATTGTTTCTGAAACAAACAGGAAATAAATCACAATAAACAGAGCTTAAATTATTAAAAACAAAAATGCATTTAGAAATTTCTCTGTATAATAATAATTATTATTATGAGATTTGTCAGTATAAGAACATTCTAAAACTGAATGGCAATGACACTGACGATAACTACTAGTATTTTTTAAGCAATGGAGATGTTAACATAGTCTACCTTTTGGGTCTTTAATTGAACAATTTATACTGTTATTCGCTAGAATTGTTATACTTCTGCGCTCAAATGACAACCGGTACCAGAGTTTATAAGTCACCAGCCTCATTTTTGAACTGTATCTATACGTCTTAGTGTTAGATTCAAGATTAGATTTTGTACGGTTGAAAACCTTCATTCCGTATGTGACACTATATATCCCCTCTAAATCTGCGTTCGTTTTGATGGAAACTGTGCAGCACGTTTTTTCCCATTTTCCAACGAATAAAATGTTACATAGTCGCGTATTTGTTTGCATGCATTATAGCTCAAAAATATATAGCCTATTGTATATAGACTGGCAGTTGTGGAAAGACGTCAATCTGTCTATGAATAGTATCACTCCAAATTTAGCATAATTTTTCGTGCATCTGGAACTTTTAAAAAAATTTTAAACGCCCGCTCCATTGATTTGTATAAATATGGACATTTTTTGTATGTTGTATTTAGCCGGTTGATGCATTATTAAAAAAAATGTTTGTCCGTAAGTTTCAGATTTTTTAACCGTGTTTTTCAGTAGATATTGAACATGTTGTATCATTTCCAATTAGAATTCTACACATTTCCAATTAGAAATCTATACATTTCCAATTTCTGTAAATGTGTAGTTGTAACAAGTAAATCCTCAAAAATACTGTACTCCGATGACGATGATCAATCAATCAGATCCAAGCAAATAAAGGGATATGCTCTGTATGTAACTTCTACTTGACTATTTGAAAAACAAACAAATATAGAAAGACAATAAAACAGCCGTCTATCTTGAATACTACAATCATTCGGAGAATTGGTATGTTCGACCTACTAATAATAACTCAGTTGATGTAACATTGTGTATTTTTTTATTAAGTTGAATATCTATGATGAGTTTGTTTACCATATACAAGATAACGCCTATACTATTTGACATGCTTTTGTCTACATCATCAGTGACGCTCATGAAATAAGTTAAAAAGGCCAAATAAATTACGAAGTTGAAGAGCATAGAGGACCATAAACCTATTGCACTTTTTCGGTAATACCTTTTTTTATTACTTGCATGACCTACCTGTCCAATTACAGATGAATGTGTCAGTTTTGTTTAGTTGTATGAAACATTCTCGGTTGTTAGAGTTAATGCAGTTTTCCAATCCATTTATCCTCTCACAAAGAGTACAATGTCTTTTCTAAAAAAAACCCACGCGAAATGCATGAATAAATAACAGATTTAACACACAATTTTTAATTACAAAACACTTGAAGCCCAAGACATAACAAAGTTGAACAAAGCGAGATGCACTAATCTACGGTTTTCGAGTGTAGACAATTAGAACGTAGACAATTTTAACTTCTATTTGAATAAATCACGGATTTGAAGTCCTGTCTATGACAAAAGTACGCAAGTTGGCTAGAATCGCAAATAATATCGTTTTTATAGCATGCTTTGTTAATTCTTAACATGCAACATAGCTTGCTGTTCGTTGTGAGCTAAGGCTCCGTGTTGAGGGCCGTACCTTGACCTATAATGACTTACTTTTATAAATTGTTGCTATTTGGATGGAGAGTTGTCTCATTGGCACTGATACCACACCTTCTCTGTCTGTGTAGAATTGCGTAATTTCAATGTTCTATCGCTGGTAAAATAACTGTAACATAGAATGAAATTCAAAACAGTGTAACTGTGGCCATTGATTGACACATTAAAATCATCCATTGACTGGGACAATTTACGTGAACGTTTGTCTGTAACGACCACTGTTCACGACGTACCTACGATAGACATTTAAACTGTGGGGTCACCAAAGGTTTCTTAACGCCTTTAATTATAAAATAATTCGAAAAATTAATCAAGAATAACCTTTGTGTTTTGATTTATATAATTGATATAAGTCAAAATATCGTGTTATTTCTGATTAATTTTTCGAATTACTTTATTTAGGTGTTGAGAACCTTTGGTGACCCCATAGTTTGAGTGTCTTTAAAAAGTACACAGTGAGCATTGGTCGTTACATACAAACGTTCACCTAAATTGTCCCAGTCATTGGATGATTTTAATGTGTCAATCAATGGCCAAAGCTACACTGTTTTGAATTTCATTTTATACCAGAAGAATGGACTGCACTATTAATCGATGTTTCGAAAAAATAAAATTGCACTTTGTCAATCACAGCATTTGAACGCAAACCTACATACATGAAGCAATATTATTTCTGTTTTGCTACTTTCTATTACTGTATTAGTGAAAACTCTCCTAAGTTTTTGTGACACATTTAACAAATGAAATTTTATTTTTAATAAGTCAAATAAAAGTAAGACCATGTTTGGCAAATAAATTATTATATATGATAGTGTGTATACTTACAGTTATCTTTGTACAGTAGGTACCATTCGTTCCTATATTTAATATGGATAATTAAAGAAATAATATTATGAACATTCGAAAATATAAAAGAAAAAAATGCTTGTATATCGTGTGAATTGTTGCAAGATTCATATTGACAAGACATAGAGCAATATTTTTAATAATGTTTTTCATATAATTATGTAACTTATCAAAATATGTATACGTACAAGCGTCATAATATACTTAAGGATGTACCTAGATGAGGTTTAGGAATATGAATCAGATGTTTGGACTCCGTTTTCCCCTTCATTACAGGGTAAAGTATTTTGCCCAATAACACCCATCTTTCTTTTCATGTAAGACTTCAATAGCTCATAAAAGATCATTCATCAAAATGCAGATTCTTGATTGATTTTTTATTCATTTGAAACCCAAAAAATATAAGTCCGAGCCTTTTCCCACCATTTTTTGAAAATCAAATATCTCGAAAAGGAGCTCCATAACCTATCAATATTTTTAGCTTATTTTGTGCCTTAATTAATGCTTTTCCGACTAGTAGTATCGATTTTGAATTCTTAATTTTTTTTTAAAATTTCTCCAGTACATCCTCGAATATATTGTATTTACACAAATATTGTTATTAGTAGTCTGCTTTATTATTCAGACAAAACACTACAGGAGGACACCGAGGCGAAAGGAGTAGGTCCAGTAAGACCTCTTTTTGGCCCCAAAATATAGCAGTTTTACAAAATTGTTAAAATGTAAACTTTTAGCTATCTTTTGGAAGGTAGAATACTTCTGCTACAGAAATATGGGCTGTTTTGACAATAAAATGCACATATATCGGGTACTAGCATCATTAAGTCATGCTAAATTACTGAAATCTTCACAATCTTAGCATTTGCGTAAAATTTTTGACGGCCACTTTCATTTTTGACAAAAAGCATCTGAAAAATGACATATTATGCGTGTTTGATAGATTTTTCATAGTTAAGCTTGAAGTTGAGCAACTTTAATGACAAAATCAGTTCAAATCTTTCACATTTACTGATTGAATCGACTGAAGTAGACAATTAAGTGTTTAAAAAGTGTCCAAAATCTTTCATTAGATGTATCTGAAATTTGAGGCCAAAATCCGCCCTTACCGGAACTACTCCTTTAACACAACAAATGGAACTCTTTATTAGAGAGGGTAAAAAAAGTTGGTATTTTGAATTGATTAGATCAGTTTCTATGGGCTCTAAAAGTTTGACGAAGTTGAATAATTTAGGATTGTATTCATCTTATATTCCTGTTTTTACTAAAATCATTATCAGGAGAAATTTGTAAACTTTTTAAAGTAAAGGCATATTTTCACAAAACAATCGATTGTGGAAGGTGCAAGAACATGTGGATTTTTTTGTGCCTAAACATAAATTCCACCGAAGAAAATTCCCCAGAAAGATTGATCTTCTAAAATCATAAAGTGGCATCTCTGCTCCTGGTATTTTGGGAATAACACGTTTTTGTTTTTTTTTAATCTAAATTTTTTTGTTTTCATAGTAAATGAGTAATTGAAGTGTTCAAGCGGCATGAACTATCCATATATAAGTTGACTGGCTCCATGGAGTTTCAACGAGTCCTTACGTAAAACTAAAGTTTACGCTGTGTTATTGATTATTTATATTACTTTTACTGTTTGGTCTGTTTTCAGTAATATCCTTTTGCTCGGTACATTTACATCCCGTCAATGTGTTAGTAGTATTATCTCTCATTTTGGCTGGTTTGTTTTGTACCTGTGACATTATGTTTTTTTTGGTACATATGACGCGGCTCTGTACTTTTAAAGATCCCGCTATTTCGTTATTTCTGTTATAATGCAATAATGGTATTGTTCTATCATAATTTTGAAAATACTTTGAACGACAAAATTATTTTAATGGAGTAATGGTATTAATGGTATATAGAACTTCTGGATAATTTTAAATCTCTGTCCTTTTCTGAAATTAGTTCTAATTAAACTTTTGATTTTTCAACCCTGTATACAGCCATTCCCCTTGTATAATTTTGAAAATTGAAAATACTTTGAACGACAAAAATATTTTAGAATGACGTTTACATTCTGACGCCAAACACGCGAATCTTAGAATTTAATGTGTTTGCTAAATTTGATAGATGCTTTATGTGTTTCTTTGTTAAAGATTGTCTGTTTTTGTTCTAATTGAGATTATGTATATATATATATATATATATAATAGAATTTGATGCGACTGTCATACAAGTAAGAAGTTTAGCGCTATAAAACGAGGTTCAATTTCCATTTTCTATTCTACATTTGAAAATACCTTTACCAAGTCAAGAATTAGACAGTTGTTGTCTATTCTCATGATGTGTTTTATCATTTTAATTTGCCATTTGATTAGGGACTTTCCATTTTGAATTTTCCTCGGAGCTCAGTATTTTTGTGATTTTGCTTTTTTCCAGAGATGGACATATACTCGTTCCCTATAAGTAAATTATGTGTTACTCCTTTCAAAACGTACTACATGTATAATTCGGTAGTATTACACGTGTATTAGAATTATATGTGTACCTTGTATACATTCACACCGCACATATGTATACTTATTATGAGCAGTGCATCTTTTACATTTGCCGGAGTTTTGACAGGGACAATAATCTTTTTCTGTACAATTTTTACCTGTAAAACATGTTATAATTATAGGTTAAGTTCAATAATAAGTAAATTTTTTTTTTCATATTTACACAGAAGTTGCCTATACTGTTATAGTAAGAAAATTAAAACAATAAATCATTTTCTTTCTTTGCCTATCGACTTCGGTGTCCCTGACCACCATATGTGTTTTTGAAGTACTTAAACAAAAGATGGATTTAAAACAGGGACGAAAGAGACCAGAGGAACATTTAAACTCACAGATAGAAAATAAACTGACAACGTCATGACTTAAAAAAAAAAAAAAAAAAGACAAACAGACAAATAATAGAACACACGAAACAAAATATAAAACTAAAACTAAGCATCACGAACCTCCCAAAAACTGGGGGTGATCTCAGGTGCTCCGAAAAGGTAAGCAGATCCTGTTTCACATGTGGCGCCCTTCGTGTTGCTCATGTTATTAGTAACCCGATAAACCCGATAAATAGTATAATTTGATAGGTCCCTTTCTTGAAAAGTGAACGGGATTGTAGATACGACATCAGGAACATATCATATCTCATCTTTGATATAGATATTCCATAACGGTCAACCAACTGATGATGGCGTCCGTAAATTTTACGAAGGAATGATTTCAACTTCACCATCTTGAGATCTTGGTTCTCATCACTTTGCGTCTGTCATCCGTCGTCGTCGTCGTCGTTAACTTTTACAAAAATCTTCTTCTCTAAAACTACTGGCCCAAATTTAACCAAACTTGACCACAATCATTATTGGGGTATTTAGTTTAAAATATGTGTCTGATGACCCGGCTAGCCAAGATGGATGGCCGCCATGGCTGCAAATTGAACATAGGGGTCAAATTTAGATTTTGGCTTATATCTCTGAAACCACAGCATTTAGAGCAATTTTAGTCTCTAAAAAACTAGGTCATAATATATCTGTCCTGAAATTTTCAGACGAATCTGACAACCCGTTTATGGGTTGCTGCCCCTGAATTAGTAATTTTAAGGAAATTTTGCAGTTTTTGGTTATTACCTTTAATATGATTATAGATAGAGATAAACCGTAAACAGCAATTATGTTCGGCAAAGTTAGATCTACAAACAAGTCAACATGACCAAAATAGTCAATTGACACCTGAAGCAGTTATTGTCCTTTATAGTAAAATTTTAACAATTTTTTGTAAATTTTCGTAATCTTACAAAAATCTTCTCCTCTGAAACTGCTGAGACAAATTTAACCAAACTTGATCCCAATCATCATTAGGGTATCTAGTTTAAGAAATGTGTCCTATGAACTCACATGCCAACCAACATGCCCGACTTTGCTAAAAATAGATCATAGTGGTTTGGCTTATATTTCTAAAACTAAAGCATTTAGAGCAAATTTGACACAGTTAAAAATGTTGATCAGGTTAAGATATATTTGTCCTGAAATTTTCAGACGAATCAGAGAAATTATTGTTATGTTGCTGCCCTTGAATTGGTAATTTTAAGTAAATTTTGTTGTTTTTGGTTATTATTTTGAATAATAGTATATATAGAGAGAGATAATTTGTAAACATCAATTATGTTCCACAAAGTAAGATCTACAAATAAGTCAAAATGACCAAAATAGTCAATTGACCCCTTAAGCAGTTATTACCCTTTAAAGTCAAATTCAACACTTTTTCCTAAATGTTTGTAATCTTTTACAAAAGTCTTCTACTGATAAAACTGAGACAAATGTAGCCAAACTTGGCAACAAATAAGCCTTAGGGTATTTAGTTTTAAAAAAATGTGTCTGATGACCCTCCCTGCTAACCAACAGGTTTTCTGATGTGCCCATAGAAAATAAAATACTTTATTATACAGCAGTTCTACATTGGTTTATCAATACGGTCAAAGAAAATGTAAACATGGGATTTTGCACATGTGATATAATACCAGATATAGCTAGGCATGTAGACTGATCATTGTAAAATGATTGGTTTGTCCCTGATTTCATGCATATGGTATGTGTAAGAAAATTTTGTTTTAATATATTTTTTAACATTTCCATATAAGTGGGATGTTTAGCTACCCATGAAACTCGATTCAACCGACCATTTGTTAAAAAAAAAGTCATTACCAAGTCAGGAATATGGCAGTTGTTATCAAATAGCTCGTTACTATTTATGTTGCCGTTTGTTTTTGTTGTTCTTCAGTGTTCCTGTTGTTCCATAGTTTTCCTCTTATAGCTGATGTGTTTCCCTCGGTTTATGTTTGTAATTCTGATTTATTTTCTCTCAATCGATCTTGAACAGCGGTGTACTACTGTTGTTTTTATTATTTACGAAGTCGTCCTTATCATAAGTTTTTCTATAGCATAATATTCATAACATCATATTCATAATAACATAAGGGTTGGTCGACTCGTTCGTCCTGCAGATGAATAATATTTTAGAATTGTTTTTTTCAACTTTCTATGATTCAGCTTTGATCGTATGTTTTATTTTTCTAAGAAAAGAAGTAAGATGTAACCGATTTTTTATCACACGTTTTATTAGTATGCAATCAGGATTAGCGGTGTTGTACTCACATGTTCTTTTTATATAATGTTCGGACTGGGCAACCATTTCCTCTTTCATACCTGGACACGTTATGTTATAGTCGCACAAACATCGTTGAGGGATATACAATTGAGTTCCAGGACACTGCCACAACTTAACATAAGCTCCATATCCATCTGCAATACAAAGAATGTGAAAGTTTGATGTGTCACAGGAAAACAACTATAAACAACATGCATATTTCGATAAACAGATAGTCAGCCATTCTATTCTTCATTAATTCAGAAAGTGACCATAACCAGTATACTATTTCACATTTTTCTTTAGTTGAAAATGCAGTCAAATTTTAATGTGATATCGCCTCATTTAAAAGTTATTCTCTAAAAAGTTGACTACTTCTTTCGATTTATCTGTTAAATTTGCTTACACAATCTAGAAACACAATCTGCTTCCACGTAAAAAGAATTTGTTTTCTATATTCCTAAGTTCTACATAAATCCTTAAGTGTTTGATATGAGGCCGTTGATCATAAGAAGACATTGGATATCGTGAAAACCGAATCAACAATAACGAAAGTAACGACTTGATGCAAAACCGATGTTAACATGTAGAAATGTACTATTATGTTTTTTATTCATGTATTTCTTTGTCCTAAGTGTTTGCATGCATTTGTACTGTAATCTTGTTATGTAATGTTGTCATTTCAGCGGTATTTTTAACATTGGTACTAAGTGGGAGGTTTGGCTAGCCGTGAAACCAGGTTCAACCAACCATTTTTCTAAAACTGCCTGTACCAAGTCGGGAAGATGGTTGTTATTATCAAGGGGTTCGTTTTTATGTATGTTGCTATGGCTTTTGTTTTTGTTGCACTTCAGTGTTTTTGCTCGGTTGTTTTCCCCTTGGTGTTGATGTGTTTCCCTCGGTTTCGGTTTGTTTCCCGTTTTTTTCCTTCTCTCAACCGATTTATGTCTTTTGAAGTAGGCCGATATCATTATCGCTCAAAGTACTTAAATTTGGCGGGACCTTATATATGTTGCGATACTATGCAGTATGTGTTTTTTTGTGATTGTTGAATAACGTACGGGGATTTTAAGTCGCCATAGTTGCGATGCTATGCAGTATGTGTTTTTTTTTGTGATTGTTGAATAACGTACGGGGATTTTAAGTCGCCATAGTCTACGCTGTTTGATATTTGGTATGTAATAGTCACATCGAAAGTCATAGCACATCTCTGTACTACAGTTGTACTAAATTTAGATAAATGTCTTAGACAAAGATTATATAAATATTAAAATTGATACTTACCATAACTTCTTGGTTTACAATACTCATCCAAACTATCTGGAACTTGAATAAGAAAAATAATAGTGTACAATTTGTATTTGAACAGATAACATAGGCTCACATCGTATACTTTGTGTATTCTGCCGTTCCGGTGGCTTATTTACATGTATAACAGGCAAATTATGATGAAGTCAGAATTCTTTGCTTTTACGCTTTAAGAGAAGCAACAAATACCAAAATATAATTCTTTGGAAGAACCCAACATATATTCAAACGCACTGTCTTACTATTTAGGGGATCCATCTGCAATGGAGTCGATTCTGATTTATAGTAAACTATTAAGTTTATAATCAAAGTCATATGATACTTATATTCAAAATAAAACAAAATGTTGAACAATTTTGGAATGGCCTTTGAAAATTAACCATAAAACTAGTGTAAATGCACTTTCTTTCAAAAGAAAAACTTTTGTCATCAAAATCCTCAAAAATGTACTGCTATTAGATAATTATCTTCTCGTATTCTCATTAGTAAATGTGTTCCGTATGCAGTGACCTTAACTAAGAAACATTAAGACACCATATAGCAAGTGTGAGGGAAACACCGTGATGAAAGAAAGAAACAACCGTATATTTGAGATACTAGTAAAAATGACAAAAGAGATGATTGCAACTTCGCAACTTGTGAACTTTCCATTTCTATGTAACAATATTCCATCAGCACCTGCATACGGAATGTATATCTCCCCAATTGATACGATAAACCTATCATGATTTCCTTGATAGAGGTTTGCTGCTCACAAGACAGCTATTAAACCAAGAGTTCCAAAATGGTGTAATTAAAACATTCCTTCGTAAATTTTATGGACGCCATCACGAGTTGGTTGACCGTTATTGAATAGCCATTTCACAGATGATATTGGATATAAATGTTCCTAATGTCGTGTCTACAATCAGTTCCCTTTTCAAGAATGTGGCCTACCAAATTAGACTATTTACCGGGTTTGTAATAACATAAGCAACATGTTGGTGCTACATGTGGGGCAGGATCTGCCTACACTTCTGGAGCACCTAATATCACCACTAGTTGTTGTTGGGGTTCATGTTACTTAGTCTTTAGATTGATCTATGTTGTGTCTTGTGTACTATTATTTATCTGTTTGTCTTTTTCAATTTAAGCTATGATGTTGTCAGCTTTTTTCGATCTGTGAGTTTGAATTTTCCTCTGGTATTTTTCGCCCCGCTTATTAGTAATAATTGATTCGTAAAGAATGAATTGAATACACTAAATCCCTTAACAAATGTTCCTGAAAAGTTTTATAACAAATTAAAACGTATGAAAATTACATTTTTAACATCGCTGTACCAATTCACTAATTTTTCAAGTGCTCTGTGATTCTGTGTTTGACTGTTAATCATTAATATGACGATCCAATAAACGTCGATAAAAAAAATCCGAAATTTAATGATCTTGCGATCAACAATCACTTTATACATTTGTCAATAATACGCAATGAGTGCATTATAAATGTAAAAATTCAATGCATGCATTATTTCAAAAGCGGATTATAATTACACTTTTTACACACCAGTTTGTAAATATTTGTTTGTTGATTGCTTTAAAGTTTCACCTACGTCAGGATATACACTTCAGGAATTTGGAGACTTTTATCTGCTAATTTCGTTCCATGTATTTTCTATTTATGTATAAGTTTTTTGCTCACAATGTTGCATTTATCTTAAAAAAATCGTTTCAACTTAAATCAGTTTACATGACTGGTTGACAGAAATATGAGATATAACTCTTAATTGATATTTTATTGTATTTTCCCAAAATATTGGAGGCAATTTTACAACCATGCTATGAAATGTATAACTAAATGACTCTTGAAAACTCGTACTTACGTGCCTTCAAGTAATTTGCATCTGTATAATAAATATGTCTTCTTTCTATGGAAGAGAAAAAAGATATATGTCATTGAAAAACTGGTTTATGTCAGTAGGATAAGGATGTTATTCTAGACAATCGCTAATGTCAACTTAAGGCAAATTTTGATAAGGCAGCCAGCAGGTTTGTCATAGTTGTTGAAATGAAATAGGTTTTGATAAACTTAAGCCCCAAAATTATTTTGTTTGGATAAGGGCATATTAAAAAAAACAACACCGCACCACCAAATTATCAGATTACAAATAGGTCTCAAATGCGCACATCTCAATGATGACAATTTTCTATTATGTCATGAATTTGCTTGAAAAGAAACATTTAAGAAATGGAAAATGAAAAAACAAATCAACAAATGAATTAATATTATCAATAATAAGAAGAGATACCCAAAATTTGTACTTTCTGTTACTATTCTGAGTTGATTAAATATGCGACATTGTCCAAAAGGACTTCACAGATTAATACAAGATACTGCCAGATTGATAGCAAACCGGAATTTAATGCATGAAATGAGTTTGAAATTCAGGAACCTCAAACATAATCAAGTAAAAAAATAAATGATTTTAATACAAAGGTTCTGTATTCTTTTTAAGATTTTGTATTCACTGCATGATGAAAAAAAATAAAGCGCTAGTGGCCTTATGGTTTTAAAGATATTATGATTGTATATCAGTAAGATTTGATAGTTTATTTTCCATGCAAATGTCATGAATTGTTATGATTTTCCGACCCTGAAATGCACAATTAAGGTAAATTAATTATGTAAGGGAACATAATTTAACTTAATGCATACATGATAAATAGACAGACAGTCAACTTAGAGGTATACTCTAGTACATGTATTGTCGAAAAGATTTTAGAATAAAAGTCGATTGCCATTAAGAAAATATAAGGCTGGCTGTTAAGTGTGGGATGGACTTCACTATCATTTGTCATGATTTGGTACTCAAACTGTTTCTTTCAGTCAGATTAACTAGAAATAGAGAAGGCATTTCAATCATTCCGCTTGAACCACCATGTTTTACTTCTGTGTTGATTTTAAACATCATATATTTGGATTTTGTTCACTCCTTAATTAAAAATGGTAAGATGAAAAAAAAGGGAAAATCTGCCAGCTGGGAAAGAGGTATTATCTTTTATTTTGTTTTCGGAGAAATACGTACAGACTAGTATTCTTTTTTGTTATATGTTTCCAAGTAAGAATTGTATGCATTATTTGTGTCATAACTAGTTTCAAGTTTGTGAAGTAGTACTGTAGTATTTGCATTCAGGAATTTAGGATTGCTCTTTTGTGTACACTACTTAAGTCAATGTATCTGAATAGTTATCAAAGGTACCAAACTTATAATCTAATACGCCAGACGCACGTTTCGTCTACATAAGACTCATTAATGACGTTCAGATCAAAATAGTTAGAAAGCCAAACAAGTATAAAGTTGAAGAGCATTGATGACCAAAAATTCCAAATACGGCTTAGGTATTCTACGCCTGGGATAAGAAAATCCTTAGTATTTTGAATTCATACTTTTGCAAACAGTAAATTTATAAAAAATGACCACATATATAATTGGTATTCATGTCAACATTGAAGTTTGAAGTGATGACTACTGGGTTGGAGATACCCTCGAGACTTAACGTCCACCAGCAGTGTCATCGACGAAGTGAACAGTGTGATTGGACAAAAAATATAGTATCGACCGAATATTCTTCGCAAACTGAAGGATGAATCAAATGTAGAAAAATTTGAAATAATTTTACATACAGGTGATAATGAGGTTTTGAGAATTTTTGAGAATTTTGTATTCGCTACATGATAAAGACATAATAGCACTAGTGGTCATAGGGTCTTAAAGAAAGCAAAAAAAAAAAAAAAAACCCCAACAGTAAACGGTCATGACACATATTCTAATTAATTTCTCAATATTATAATGAAAGTTAATCGGTTAACTGGGTATGTAGAATTTTTGGCCGTGTTGGAAAGTGGTGATTTCTTTTAAAAAAGGCTTTCATTATCCCTATGGGCCAGAAAACATAACCGTGCCACCTAAAGTTAAGAAAAGAATGCCTGTTTGGAAAAGACACGTTAAAGTTTAGAGAAGAATTCTGGTTAAATAAGGACAAAGGATCGGACATTTATTTTAACAGTAAAGTTGACATTTCTTTTGAGTAATATTTCTAGTAAACTTGTGTTAAATAAATCTTGTTAATTTTATATTATTGATTTGTGTCTTTTGTTGGCTACAGTTTACAGGTGATTTCTGGTCGTAACAATTATTACTTGCTTCTCAAAAACTACTGCCAATTCAATTAAGTTATGTGAAGAGACCAGAGATGGGTTCGATTACTTTCAATGTAATTGATTAAATTACAATTACTTTGTCATTTGTACGATTAAATTAAATTAATGATTACATCATTTCTGAAAGTGTCTGATTAAATTAATGATTACATTGGCAAGGTAATCATGATTACATCTGATTACAATGAATTTTAAAAACAAAACATTTTGAATGAATAAACATTTAATATATTATAGCATTTTTAGAAAGGACTATGTTTCATATATTATAAAATGATAACTTTTAACTTCATCTATTTAATAAAGCACAAAAGTTCACTACATACATGAACATTGTGTCACAGTTTTTAATCCATTACATTTTGTTTTCCTTGATCTATGAATTATTTTGACTTCAATTGAATAAAACTTTATAAAGAGTTTGCTTTTTGTCTTCTAACCTCTTCCAGACTTGTATGTATTTCAAGATGCAGTTTATGGATGAAATACGGATGAAATAAAGTTAGCAGTAAAAATCTATGTAAAATTTCAATAAAATTGTTTATTCAAATTGTAAACAAAATACAAGTACTAAATAAACATCATTGCATTTTACATGTCCAGTCCAAATACATATAAAATTTTGCTTATTTTAAACAATATTTTTCCAACTTATAATTTTGTTTGTGCTAATTAGAGAATTGTTTGTCCTTCAGCTATACTCAATTGGTAATTGCAATAAAAACAAACCTTAATTGGTTTCCTACCTGTCAATTCAAAGTTGACAAAAATCACAATATTAACAAAAGATTATAATTCAGGTTTAAAGAGAAGTATTACTAGAATATAACAGTTACAAATAAATATATATGTACATCTTTAAATTGTCAATATATGTACAATATCTTTTACTAAGGCCAAAGACATAATTGTATTTATATGTCTTTTCTTAGGCTAATGCTGTAACAATTTTTTTTTTTTACGAAAGTATAAAAATTAATACATGCTTTATAAAGTAAACAAAACTATCTTAACATGCTTAATATTGATTAAATAAGAATAACAAAAAGGTTAATTTCTTGACCATAAACACAGTTAAAAAGAAATGCATTGTAATCAGAATGTAATCTAAAAGTAATCAGGATTACAGGGTGTTTTGAAATGTAATTGATTAAATTAAATTACATGTAATCAGGTTTTTGGCTGATTAATGATTACAATGATTACTTGAAAAATTGTAATCAATTACAGCTGATTAATGATTACAATTACAATTACCCCAAGTCTGGAAGAGACATCATGAAACCTGTTAGTTTTGATTTAACTTTTTTCTATTAACTTGAGCGACAGTTTTAAACCATCATATGTGGCTACATAATCTAGCTTCTAGCAAAAGTGATCAAATTTTAATCCGTCTTTTCAAATTACATTCTGCCAGTATTTGATTGTGTAAGGTGGTCATCCCGAAAAAATGCATTACGAATGTTTTGCTTTCATCGTTTGAAATACTATCGTTTACCTTTTAAGTTATCTGATGTCCTCACGTAAGACGAATGTGAACCAGATGGCTGAGCATAGTTAGAGCACATTAACGGATATACAGCTAATGCCCATACAGCTAACACCAGGCATATACAAACACATATGTAAGGTATCAATTGAATAATATGTCTGCTCTACAAAAAAAAAAAAAAAAAAAATAATAATAATAATAATAATAATAATAATAATAATAATAATAATAATAATAATAATAATAATAATAATAATAATAATATTAATAATAATAATAAGCTGCAGTGTTATTACATAAATTTATATAATCTTCAATATTTTTAAAAGGACTTGCATTTATTTGCTTATTTTTAAAAATTCAACTTGACTTTATTTAAAGTCTTATTGGTTGCATCACATGTATACCTCGGTGTCTTTTTCTTAAATTAGTAAATTGTTATGAAATTAAAGACCTGATCATATTTAAAAAAAAAAAAAGTTAAAAATTGACAAACATTTTTACGAATTGATCAACACTAACAATAAGAGTTTGGGCTTGTTAAATTACTCTGTGCTTTTTTTGTTTGTGAATACAAACTTTTATAATTGAGAGAAATATATTTCATAGAAATTTAGATTCGCTGGTTTGGTATTACAAGGTGATACATATTATATTATTATTTAAATGTGTAAAGGAAATCGTGATGAGGCGTCTCCGAAACATCGTGGTACTGTTCAAATACCTTAAGCTAATAAGCATATAAAGATTTTAGCTTGGTAACTGTTAATGAATCAATTAGTTAATTTACTTATATGCAATGTAATGAATGTCATATTCTTTTATTTCAAAATATGCAAATATATTGCTGAAATTGTTACAAACAGCAGGTTTTAATCGAAGACTTTATTGTATATCAGACTGTGCACATATGTGTATTTAAAGTAATGGCAACATAACAATTCATATTCCAATAGTTATCATGAACACACACTTGTATTTTAAATACTTTACTCTTATATTACAATAAATAGAAAATCAATATTCAACAGAATGTTTGTATACGCACAAACGTTCTAGGTGTCTAAATCGTTTGTCATATTACTACGTTTAATAAATGTTAAAAAAATTGATTTTTCATCAATTGTTATTTCAAATAGAATATCAACGCGAGCATTGATATACCGTATAAGAATAAACTGTAATAATATTCATGATTCATCATTTGTAGACTAATTTGTTTTTGTGATTACATACTATGCATACTGTCCGACAATATGCATGCATTTAGAGTCCGAACTACACACTTTGGACTACAACTTTAATGATTGAGATTAAAGCTAACTTACTTTGAGAGCACCACAACCTTTTTTTTCATTGGAAGGGGTACCCTGATGTCCACTTTCTTCATCATCAGGTAGAGATTCGTCCCCAACATCCCTTTTATTTGGATTTAATACAGGTATATCAGCCATTCTTCATTGTCTGAAAAAATATGTTAATACATATCGTACGCATTATAATGAAGTTTCATTACATCTACACATACCAATTTTCATGATTTGTCTCACAAGGCCCATTTCAAATGTCTTTCAATATTATCAAATACTCACATTATTAAGAGTATTAGATACAATATTTAACCAATTCGTATTCTTATCGTCAACTGGTAGATAATTTTAAGCTCTTTGTCTTTAATAAACAGTCTTAGTTTGACACGAATAGCGTATTCTGCTTATATAGGAAAAATATCACTGTGTCATTCGGCACAGAAAGGACGAAAAAGAAGTTGAATCTGAAAATTATCTTGGAACATACAGCTTTGTCATGTCATATTTTTGTAAAACAAAAAAAGATCCGAGTTAAGCAGTTCGAAGATAACAAGACTATAATTGTTCAAAATAAGAGAAAGAGAATGCCGAAAGCAAAATCAAGTAATAAAAACTTCTTAAATGCATTTTGGAAATACTTGTTAAAGTGAGGTGCAGGATTTCAAAACTTAAAAATCACATGAAAACATGAATGTCATAAATCAAAAGAAATAAATCATGGCACAAATAAAGAACACGCATGATGCTGTATTTCAATTTAATGACACTTTACTAATGAACGATAAGAGGAGTGAGATGCTCTACTTTAGGTTTAGACATACCATAATAAAGAGAAATACAAAGTGACCTAGTTTAAGTACCGATATAAGGTAGGAAATACTATTATATTTAGTTAGTTACACATATCTACAGATTTTGATTAGTAATTTATGTCATATTCATATATCTGAGGGTACTTTGAAAAGTCATTTCACTTCAAATTGTCCTTTATGTGCTTAATGTTTATTTATAGTTATTATTTTTTGAGGGATGTTATTCGACAGGAAAGGAAAGATTGTATATATGAAGGCACGACAGTGAACTAATGTACACGTAAAGAACTAAATAAATGCAAGAGTAATTGTTGTGGCAATATCGCAACAACAATTTATCAATGTTATACAATTTCATGTTATTGAGAGATGAATTGTGGTACAATATGGATATGGATAAGCATTGTAATTGTCTGGTCCTTTTGGATATTATCAAGGAAGTATCCAGTATTAGGAATCTTTTGTAAACAGACATATTTTATATTATTGAATAGTAGAATACATTGTAATCATCTTTGGATGAATTGCACTCAGAACCTTCCAATTCAAGTAACAAGGAAAGGCGATGCACATTGTTACAGTTTGTCTTTATAATGCTAGCGAGGAATACCACTTAGTGCAGAAAGCTAATGTTGGGAATCTTGCATTTTTTAGCATACTTTTATTATTAAGAATGTCAAAAAGTCCCTTAGTAAAATGACACCTTTGCTCTGCATATCATATGATTGATAATAAAGCTTTTAAAAGTATTAATTCTGCTGGAATTATGATATGTTTTAGGATATTCTTATGTGAATACTAAAAAAAAGAATTTCATAACATATACAGTTTCATGCTATGTACATTTAAGAGTACAGTGTAACCTGCCTAATACGACACATGAGTATTATAAGATCTTTCTTTAACCCACACATTTTCAAGGTCCTAAAATATACCTCTATTTGCAGAAAAAGCATGAGTATTGCGACACCTTGCTTAATCCAACATTTTTTAAAGGCCCCAGTGTGTCGGATAACTTAGATTACTCCTTAATTACAATCCTATGTAATATTTACAATATAATTTATAAATCCATAAAATGTTTCTCTTTTTTTTAATGAAAGTTCATATCCATGTAAATTTTCAGACCTCCTCTGGTATTGAAAGAGCTTGGATTAACTCTTATATAAAGGTAGATTGATATGTATTTAAAGTACATCACCTTTTTTTTAAAATTTCTACTAATCTTAATAAAAATACAACCTTAAAATTGTTTTTTTTTACTTTACCAGAGTGAGAGAGAGCGTGTGAGACACGCATCATAGTTCGACACAAAGTCAAACTGCGTTGTAATAATTTGAACACTGCAGTTCGGCTGATATAATTTACTTACTAGTCATACAGTCAATATCTCAAATTCCCTAAAACATGATACATCCAAATACATTAAATCAGCAACTTTTCTTCTGTTTTAAAGGATTACAAACTTGCATTTTTCGCAATGAAATTTGTATCTTTATGATGATTATATCATATCCGACTTACTACTTCCTGGTATGACAGTGAATAAATTAGGTTAAGAGATAAACTACTGTGTACAAGGTGTTATTTGGATAGTGTCACCTTGATTCTAAGAAGAATAAAACGATACTTTTAATCGATAGTTAAATACCAGTAAACGGAATCAATATTTTGCAACATTAGTTAACTTTCAATTGTTGAATATTTGCATAAAAACACTAAACACTGAGGAGTTTAAGATCCAAGAAAAAAGCAAAACCAGTAGATGGTAGGTACGCTGTGTAAATTGCTACACTTTTACAAAATATATTTGTAAATTTAATAGGATCAGGTTAAGGTTCAATATTAGTAATGTAAAATTAAATTACAGGTGTTGAATTGTACGTATTTCTCTGTATACATCATATATACTATTTCTGTTCAGTGCAAAAGGTTCCATTTGATCCTTCTTGCTGTTTTGAGACAAAGGAATAAGTTCAGTAAGGGCATTTTTGGCCCTGATTATAAAGTTCAATGTTACAAAATAAAAACATGTTTAAGTTGACTTAAAGACATTTGAGAAATTTAAATAGAACTATAACTATCAAAGTTTTATTCTACAGCGTAGATCTGTACATTCCAAATAGGTCAAAATAAGAGATTTTGGCGAAAGTTTACAAAATCGGCCGGATTTCAGCCAAAATTATGACCAGAAAACATATCGCAGGCGTCGACAAACTAAATATTCAAGCTGAACATGTAAAACGTCATTATAAACACTATGTTTAAAGATCTTTCTTGTCTACGTATCCTGTCGAATAACCAATGGAAATTTATCCATTTTCGTTCATTTGTGGTGAAAAATCAAAATGAGTACTATTTGCGTCATTAATAAAACGAAGGAACGTAATTTAAACAAAACGGCTTATTTTCTATCTGGCCAATATATTAACTATGATCCATTGTGATATTGGTCAATAAATCCTAATTTAAAATATAAGCTAAAAAAGGGAGCCATTTTAGGGCCTTATCGAACCTAATCCTTTAACAAACTGTATATTCTGACCTTATATTCTAAATAGAGATTTAACGGATATATGCAACTAAGCTCAAATGACAATCATTTGTCCATGTTTATGGAAAACGTCCTTTTCATGTTAAATGCAAGTAAGTAAAATATATCAGATGATCAAAAATGATACATCAACACGCGAAACACTGTGATTTCTATAACAACTAGTGCAGCAAAGTACAAATACGTCGACATAAAATGGTAAATTGTTATTCAAAAACGTGTACTCACCAAATATTGTCAAAAAGGCTAAATTCTATTTAGAATAAATATATTTTAGATGACATACATCAATCAAATTAAGCTATTCAAAATTTGAACGTGTTTGCTTTAACAGTTGCAAATAATCCGAATAAGTTTGAAGCTTTTATCTGAGTTAATTGTTACAGGAAATGTGCACGTTAACAGTTAAATGTATTTTAGAGAACCGCGTTTTCTACTTTCGAATTCTGATATGTGGACAACTTGTAAATTTGCGATTACTTATCTGACATAAATGTGTAAGACACTGGCCTTGAGAGTTTAATGAGTGACTGAAAGGTCAAATAGAATGAGAAAATTAAGAAGACTACTATATTTAAGTTTACTAGTTTAGCTATTTTACTATAAAAATGAACTACTCTATTAGAGTTGTACATATTTTGAAACCAAGACAGAAGTGAATGCTGTTATTTGTAATTTAACAGACTATTATTTGGACACCTATTGCGATTAATATGTATTTGTAGTCCAAGTATCACTACTGGTAATCATTATTTCTACGTTTATTAATCCTCGAACAAAGAAACAAACACAAAAATGTATAAGAGTATTTTACACATGTGTAGATATACTTTTTGTTTGCGTATGAATGCAATATATTCCCCTAAAATATTATGTCGTTTTTCTAAAGAAGTGTGATGCCTTACTGATTAATTATTCATATATGTATCTTCTCAAATATAAGTAACCAATTATAAAGTACAACATAGACATCATTAGGAAAAAGTAGATAGTGGAAAGTAAACAACCAAACAATTTTATAAACAGAATTGTAAATTTTGATTTTCTTCAACTCCCTTTTATCTTTTTTATAAATCAGCAATACATAAATCAAAAGTCAGGGTAATTGATCAATTATTATTGAGATTTAGAGAGACCAGAGACATATATAAATATATCTCTGGAAAGACAAAATAATCATGGTATCTGACTCTAAAGTCATTTTAATAATTCATAAGGGTTGGCTTGTTATGTCAGCCAAAGAAAATTTTAATCGTTTTTTTTGTTTTTGTTCCATATGTTAATAATAGCATTACACTTTAAAGTGTATTTGATGGTTAATAATGATTGGTTTGTTATCGGAAATGGCGTTATTTGACGAGCCAAACTGGGATTGATTCATTCGTAGAATTCGAAGGGACTAGTTGTTTAAGTCAAAACGAAATAAGAAAATGAAGCTTAATGTTCAAATGCTTTTCTTTGTGTTTTTACATTTTCGATTTTTTGTGACCAAACAGTCATCTAAATATATATTTTGTACACTTACTTGTAGTTATTTAATGTCAAAAGAACATAATCCCCTATCTAATGTCGTTTAGGAATATTCCACTGAAATCAAACTCACCAGGATTAAAAGTTTGGTACCCCAGACGCGCGGAAAATTTTAAAGGTCAATTAAAGTTTGAAGTCTTATAACATTGAAGAAGAAGGTTTTGTCAATTATAGCTAAGGCAATCTATTTTTAGAGGAGAAAATCCTTAGTATGTCATATTGATAAAATGATTAAAATGACATATTATAGATTTTTACTATCACAGTCTTTACATAGTATTTTCCATAATGTTATGGTTGACGACATCGAAAAATAACTGATAAATAATCTCATCATAGATACCAGGACTAAATTTTGTATATACGCCAGACGCGCGTTTCGACTACAAAAGACTCATCAGTGACGTTCGAATCCAAAAAAGTTAAAAAGGCCAAATAAAGTACGAAGTTGAAGAGCATTAAGGACCAATATTCCTAAAAGTTATGCCAAATACAGCTAAGGTAATCTATGCCTGAGGTAGAAAAGCCTTAGTTTTTCAAAAATTCTAAATTTTGTAAACAGTTAATTTATAAATATAACCATATCAATGATGATTCATGTCAGCACAAAAAGTGCTGACTACTGGGCTGGTGATACCCTCGGGGAAATTAATCTCCACCAGCAGTGGCATCGAACCAGTGGTTGTAAATAACTCATCATAGATACCAGGACTAAATTTTGTATATACGCCAGACGCGCGTTTCGTCTACAAAAGACTCATCAGTGACGCTCGAATCCAAAAAAGTTAAAAAGGCCAAATAAAGTACGAAATTGAAGAGCATTAAGGACCAAATTTCCTAAAAGTTATGCCAAATACAGCTAACGTAATATATGCCTGAGGTAGTGACGTATATAAGTGACGCATATAATTCCGACTAGTATTGTGCTGAACTTCGAGAGGTCGAACAGCTTAGATTAAGAATATACCAACACAAAAAAGCTTAATTTGAACGAGTCTGTATCAATTATAGAAAGTATTTAATAAAACACCGATCTCTAAGGTGAATTATGAAACCAGCAATTTATAAACCCTGACAAAATGAAACGCCAGAAAATATCGACCAACTGAAAAGGACGAAGACCTCATAACTATAGAAGATCTATAGGAAGAAAATTATTTCCAAAATTTAATATACATGAAGTAGTGAATCCAAAATCTATCTTTCAATTTAGAATAAATTATTAAAACTTCATCGTTTGTGCAATCCATGTTAGCTCCCGTATTTCTCGGGGTTAGTTCGTAAAATATCAGAAAGGGGAATATGATTCCCCTTAACTTTCTTTAATTCTTAAGGTAAACGATTTTTGTGATAGAAATCAAAATGCAAAATATTTCATGAGGAAACTCATCAGATAAATAATTGGGATATATGTAATAGATATAAAAGCACTCTGAAATGTTGATGATTCTCGATTTCATGTATAAATATGTAAATTTTCAATCGAATAAAGAATAAAATCTTACTTCAAACAGTGTATCCTACACTTTTCTTTTTTATCTACATAGAAAGGTTCAAACATGCAGACAATGAGGGGTTATATTTCAAATTTTTATTTTAATCCTTGTCATTGACTGTTTTTATAGATCTCACTTTGTAAATACAAATATTTGATATTCATAGATATTTTGTTCAGGTTCACTGTTGGTTCCCAGGTATGATCTATTTGTTTTGGGAAAACACAAAGTGAGTGGACAGGAAGAAGACAGTTTTAGAAAGTTTGAGGAATATAAATGTTCATAACATGCTACACAGTCCTTTGTTTTGATCTTTAAAAATTAGTAGTGCATTGGAAATTTCAATGAAATGATTCTTTACGAAACTTCATGGTAAAAGTGGTACAGTTTTAGCCGTTAAAAACGTATTTCTATGGGAAATTGAATTGTCTATAATTACAGAAAAGCTAGGTCTTATGTCATTGCACAAAGTATAACACAATGTATAACAGAATAATAATAAAATCAAAATTGGTCTGATATTTCTAGATATCATACTGCGTCTCTTTTAGATGTAACCTGCCTCATAACAAATACGATATAGATAAACTGAACCAGTAAATTCTTTTTTTCTGCGTTTATGTACAACATCACATCTTAATCAATATTTACAATCAAGATATTAACGTGCCCTACATTTCTACAACCATTGTTTATGTGTATATTCAGGTGTACTTGATCTCTATTAACATTGGTGTATAATATGACATCTTTATTATGATAAAAAAAGTATTGCACAGTCTGAAGAATCATTTACATTACAATTAATACATTAATACATGACATACATTCATCATTATATAAACTTTATTATTCAATTTTCAATTAATACATTAATACATGACATACATTCATCATTATATAAACTTTATTATTCAATTTTCAATAATTGCATTGATAAGAAATTTGTGAAGGCTATCGCAACTGATGTCAAAGGACTCAAGCAAAAGGAACGAATGATTTAAGTATTATTATATATAGAAAACTTTAAAAAAAAAAGATCAAATGGAATAGAAATGAGCAACTTTAGGTTACCGTATGACCTTAAACAATTAGCAAAACCCATACCGCATAGCCAGCTATAAATGGTTCGAAATGACAAATGCAAAACTATTTAAATTAGAAAACTGACGGCCTGATTTATGTACAAAATAATAATAACACATAGATGAAAGGAGTGCATATCGGTTGGACATGGAAAGATCTTTAGTAACAGTTAGGAATTAAAGACGGCATTTGTGCTTATTGTGTTCATTTGGAAAGTGAGAGGAAAATTGAAGTCATATGATTCCTACTGTTTAACAAAAAAGTGAAAAATGTTTAATGTACTTGGATAACGTTTTATCATAAAACGTGAACATGGGCTTTTCTTTTGAATCTTTTATTTTATCAACATCTTTAACAGACGTACTACTATGGACTTATATAATTCCCATACTTTAACTACACGAATTTTTTTTCGTATTTTGTGAACTTATAACTATGCCATCTATTGTTAACATATCTTCAACCACAAAGAGCAAATGCCAATGATAAGTCGTAGTGGGCGAAAAGATAAACAAAAATGGAAAGAAGATACATGTAGTATAAATCGATTCAAAAACAATAACAGTCATACTCGAAAGCATTTATCAATGAGAAATATAGATTCCCTTGGAATTCATGGAACATACAAAAAAAAATTAAAATCATAATTTCATTATCCCATTTATTGTTTACATACTCCATAATTATATTTTAATATTTTTTTGTCATGGTCAATATAGGCAAACTTTGTCAGAAAAACACACAAGTAATATAACAGCCAACGTTTTAGCTCAACACTAAACGAAAGAAATATTTATTTGTCTCTTTTACGTAAGTATTTAGTCAGGTGAAATATAAAAAAAAATATCAAATTGATATTGAAAATCAGAAGAACAATAGTTAAGAAACAAAAGAAGCTAAACATTTTGATAAGTTATGGAACTTCTTTTCTATTGAATTGAAATTAAATGGCGGAAAAAAGCTGCCTTTGACTTTACCTCATATTTAGCATGTTTTGTTCCCAAATTGTAACAAAAGAAATATCGAATTGTTTGAATTTCGATAAATAACCTTTTATGAGCTATTAAAGAGATATATAAAAGGACAAGTAGGTGTTATGGGGGAAAATATCTTACCATGTATCGTATGGTAAAAAAAACCCAAAGAGGCCAAACATTTCACTTATGTCCTAAACCTGGCATGTTTACAAGGAAAATCAAATTATGCTAATAAAATGTTATTCTATTAAACATATCATTACATGTGTCAATATCCTGACGTTGATTAATAACGTTGTTTAAAATTTTATTCTAAGTGTGATCAAAAGTGAATTTGATTTAATATATGCTCAATATACTGGATAGCCATAAACTAGGTCCAACCCACCATTTGTCTAATATCCTTTACCAAGTCAGGAATATGGCAGTTGTTAACTAATAGTTCGTTTCTATGTATGTTGCATTTGCGTTTTTTGTAGCAGTTGAGAGTTTCTGTTCTGTTTTATTCCTCTAATAGTTGAGTGTTTCCCGTTTTACTTTGAAATCCGGATTTGTTTTTTTCTCAATCGATTTATGACTTTTGAACAGCAGTTTACTACTGTTGTCTTAATATTTTATTCGACAGTTTAATAAGCATCTACATGAATGCATTGATTTAAAGGTTGTTTAATAATACTGAACATGGAATGTAAAACATGAATCAATATTTGTATTAGGAGTAAGATGACGTAACAGTACATTGGAAGTATGGCCTTTAGGAAAGCTAAATTATTAAAAAAAATGTTTACTTTATAAAGAGAATAACATTGAAAAATAAGGACTAAATTTCTTTACAAACTGAAATGTCAAATCAACAGGACATTACTACTTCAGGCGTTACATTACATAACTGTCATAGAAGTGAAAGGTTTCACTAGCTATAAAACGATGTATAATCCACCAGCAAAGGAAAATTTCTGTATCAAGTTAAGAATGTGTACCTTCGTTTGAGTTTGGATTTTGCAATTTGTTAAGGGGCTTTTCCTTTGAATTGTTCTTGGAGTTTTGTAATTTTGTGATTAGACTTTTTACATCCTTTAATTTTGAACGCGTTCTAGTTTCTATTTTGACTTTAAAACTAACTTAACAAAAACAATTCATATGCCAACTCGTTTAAAATTTCTTCATTCTTGTATTTTAAATCAAAAAGTTGTTTTAAAAACATAAGCAACTTGCGTCAGTGGAAAACAAAATTATCAAGTGAAATACCATGGAACTATGATATGAGTCATGAGATCAGAGAAGTTGTATTTTTGAATAAAAAACAACATTGTAATACTATAATTGTTTAAAGATCAAATGCATATCTTATCATATAGAAACATTTGATATGGCCACTTGTACGCATATCGAATCGAAATTTAAACAGTATGATAAATCTCCCAAATAAAATCTTTATTAGTCTGACAGATATCAGTTTTATAAATTTTGTCTTACAGGTTTACATCAAATCTTCAAGCTGCTGACCTTTTGGTAAAGCAAATCGTCAAAATCTGTCATTTTGGGTATTGTTATTATATCTAAATATGAGAAAAGAAATCAAACATTCATTTGAAAGTCTGTAATCTTTTTGCTATTTAAGGGACCAATTAATGGTAAAAGTCATATCTCCTCCTTTGTTTGACTTTAGATGACATATTTTCAAATTTAAATTTTGGCATATTAAGGATCTTATTCCTTTAAAGTACCGAACAGACACTTCCAAACAATTGAAAGCTAGGATTGTATGCGCATATGGTGCAGTTAAATTGTTACCGTTTATTATATCATCATGTTGAAATGAGGAGATAACATGAAACGCTGTCATAAAATGATTAAAAAAATAAAAAGATGCGACGGTTCATTTAATCTGACAGAGATGCCCTATTTTCATCTTAATAATGAACAGATTATTGTTTAAATAATTTTGTTACGAACATATTATGGACGGATAGCAAAAACATATATGGTTAGGACAAAAGGACTATACTTTAGATAACTTTCTCATAGAAATTAAATGCTTCTTACTGTCTAACTGGAAAAAGTGCTATTTATATCGTTCTGGTGAATAAACATTGGCATTTAAAATCAAACCAATATTTAGTTAATACTCTTCGACACCGAAATCAGAAAAAAGCATCTTCTGTCTTATCAAGAAGACTGTTTTTAAAAATATGAAAAATAGCCTTTATTTTGTTTCTTCACCAAGAGACAATCGAGTGGTCTCTTACTGCATCATGACTTCTTTACTTTGTGAATCCATTCTTTATTCCCAATCCAAACGTTTAAGAGTAGAATACTCTTTTACAAATCATGACATGGAATTGTTACCATCCTTGTTTATAAATAATGGTAACGGAATAAATTATTGATCAAGTCAAGCTGCAAATTGTTTGTCAATTCAGCTGAAATACGCCATCAACTCTTTTATACTTCTCATGATATTTCATATTGACCTCTTGATATCTTTCTATGCAGACTTATAATTACATATAGGAAAATGACGGTGGCAAAAGCAATTAGAAAAATACTAATAATTATAACTGGTATTACTGGAAACTCCCCGGAACACTCCTTGCCTTCCTTGTTTTCTGGGGGAAAAAGAATAATATCATTTACATGTATTCAAAATAAAGTTTTAAAATTCATCAATTTTATATGATAAAGGTTTTTCAAGAATAATATGTTACACATGAGTCACAGGCAAATTAATATCATATAAGTTATTGTTTGTTACTTTTGTTTGTATAAACTACATTTAAAGTACATTTGTTCAGTCTTCGGAAGTTGTACCCTAAGCAATAAAAAAATCTTTCTTGCTACGCAGTGCCAAGGTACAGGGTCGTGGATTCATGTTCTCGATCAGCTTTCATTTCTCTGAATATTTTGTGTACTTGATAATAATAATGATATACTAGTGTTTGTATTTAATTTATCTGATAACTTCATTTGTTAAAATTGCCTACTGCAAATTGATTTTTTTTAATTGATAAAAACAGAAAACAAAAGGGCGAATTTAAAGACGGATAGAATACAAAATAAGTATGCAGGACATCACAAACGACAACAAACATGGGCTACTTGGCGGAAAGAACATACATAATTTAAATATGTCTTTCTCATGTAAGAAGGCTTTGATTCAGTAGTTCGTACGATGACATATATTTGTTCATATCAACGTCATTAGCAATCATACCACATCTCCATATTGTGATAATGTTAGCGCTTCAACCTTCTTCGAGCATACGACATGTAAAAGTACTACAATAGAACATACTGTAAAAATCTTTTGAAAAGGGGATACTAACCTGCCTCCACAATGAGGTCGTACTGTGCATGTTTTTCATTAAAATGTGAACAGTCTACGTGAGGTTCTGCTGAATCTACAAAATTAGATATAGAATAACACTAACGAATTCAGAATTGAATATGAAGAGAAATGGATCCTTTATTTTCTCAACCTTTTAATAACATTTCATATGATATTATGATATAGAAAGGTACGATATGACCTTTATATAATTCCTTCTTACAACTCATGCATCAATACTATATGTTTACACTAATATGATCTATTTGGTTCAACATATCAAGGTATAACAATTTGGATTAAAGAATACAAATTGTTGAATATGCGTGTTTTATACATTATCTTTGTCTAATAAAAATATTGTGAACATGATATTGAACATAAGTATTTCTCGTAACTAAATATAGTTGTTTAAATATTTAAAATAATATATATATATATATATATATGTTAAACGGAAACATGTTTATTCCTTTGCTTTACTCTCTGTTTGACCTTAATCGAAATGAAAAGAAGACTATACACTGACAAGTATCAGTGATCATGTCTACCACTAGATCTCTACCGCTTCTGGTGGATTTTGAGTTCGCGAGGGTATCATTAGTGCAGTAGCCCGTACTTCTTTACTGGCGTACAAATACGGATCGCCGTTTATTGTGTTATTAAAATGTGCCGTTCTAAAATGTTGAAAATTATTCTTATTTAAGGAAAAAACATCGACTTTCACATGTTATTTCAGATTATCAACCAAATAAGAATATAAAAAGGTATGACCTAACGTTAGATTAAACAAACGGATAAAAATTAAACACAAAATGATTTAAAAAAAAATAAAAAAAATACGTTATTTACATTTTATCATCAACTCTATAACATGTTCACCGTTACAAAATCAAAGGAGTAGGTCCGGTAAGGGCCGATTATGGGCTCATATTTCAAGTTCATCTGACGAAAGATTAGGGACACTTTTTAAACACTTAAGTGTCTATTTCAGTTGATTAAGTGAAAGATTGTTACGGATTTAGTCATTAAAAACGCTCCGATTCAAGCTTAAATATGAAAAATCTATCAAATATGCCAAAAAATGTCACTTTTTAGATGTTTTTTTTTCAAAAAAGAAAGTTTTCATCCTCAACCTTTATATATGTTATGTAATATCATCAAATACAACTAACATTTCAATATTAAGAATGAACACAAATTCGGCCACTTTCATTCAAGACGGAAACCGTCAAAAATTTAACTAAAATGCTAAAATTTTGAAGATTTCAGTAACTTTGCATGAGTTATTGATGCTAATACCCGATATATGTGCCTTGTATTGTCAAAAACAGCCCATATTTATGTAGCAGAAGCATTCTACTTTCCAATAAATAACTAACAGTTTACATTTTTACAATTTTATAAAACTGCTATATTTTGGGGCCAAAAACGGGTCTTACTGAACCTACTCCTTTATATAAATAAGTGATTATAATGTTTGGTTAAAATTTATAAGGATCTTGAATCGAATCTAATATATATCATTGAATATCCTTCTCTGTACAAACATTCTATATCTCATTTTATATGACTAGCTTAGATTTCTAAATGACTTTTTTCATCGGCGTGTTTTTTAATTTCTGACGATGTAGACATACTTTTAAAAGGTGGTGTTTAATAACAATGACTACCCAGTATTGCTCGATAAATCGATATAACAAGTTGAGACAAATAAGGGTACACTTTATTGCTTGTTGATTAGATTTAACACAGCAAGAGCACACATACAAAAAGACACAAATTTGCAAAATGCATAGAACCTGTACACAATTACAATGATTTAAATATAAAAGGAACATTTGTGTATGACATAAATCCTCAAAATACGCAATTAGTGAATAGTAGTATAATCATAACGTTTATAAAATACTGTAATCAAACAGAAGGAATTATTTTCAAAAAGACAATTTTTAAAGACATAGGTCCAAAAAGTTCAATATTGGACTTTTGAATTGACCCTCTAACGGTCTCATGGGAGTCAAAAGAACGAAAATCTCTTTACCTCAAACGAAAATTGTTAAATGAAAGTACTGAAGATAGAGTGTGGAAAACTACAAACGGACTTTTAAACATTCAACCAAGAACGAGTGTTTTTTTGGACAAAATGTTTCCGATTAACTGTAATTATAAATGTTTGTGTAATTCGTCCTTGTGTTACAACAGTTAAAATAATATAATATAAAATAATGTACAAGATACTTTCTGACAAATCAAAATGAAAGTTAGATCAATAAAATATGATTAAAAATAAGTATACATAGAATGAAAGGCTCAGTATTGCTGTGTTTGAACGGGCGAACAGTATTTAGGAGATAACTGTATTGTATTTTAAGCTCCGACGGCATCAATTGGGGATTTGATGGTCGCAAATTAAGTTTACTGGCGACGCGTTAGCGGAGACAGTAAACGGGTATTTGCGACCATCAAATCCCAAATTGATGCCGTCGGAGCTTAAAATACAATATTGTTATCTCCATTCTAATGAAACTGACAGAAAACAACGTTAAAACATGTATTTAAAATCTGTCATATGCCGTCTGCGCTTGCGCGTACGTCCCATAGCATCAATTGCCAATTGATGCCATGTAAGAAAGTGACGTTATCCAATCAAAATGAACGTTACAAACGTTGTTGCATTAGAATAATTTTTTTTCTGCTGGCACTTTAATAAACAGTATGTATGCCAATCTCTCAATAGACAACTTTCGAGTTCATCCGTTACCGGTAAAACTCGTCAATTATGCGTGCCATTATGACGTCATTTACCAGATAGAGGGGATTGCATATCTCCCTGCACTATTAACGTTCATCAAGCATCTTAGTGATCGTCATTAAATAGGATAAACTAGCAAAGATAATGTTTGTTCTGTAGGTACTTAATCACAATTCCCTGATAATACAAGTGCTGATTGTCAATTATTAAATTCAATTTGCAGAATAATTCGTGCAATATAGCATCATAGTTTTCCTACCACTTGCTCAACATGGGAACGGAAGTGAACAGGCCCCTAAATAAGTGATGTTCACTATAACCAAAGTTCTTGACGGAAATGCAACGAACTCGAAAGTTGTCTATTGTACCGAGTCTAAAACTATAATGAAAAGATAATTCAGAAACTATCATATATGGTAGCAAAAATGCTCAATTATAGGAAGAATCAAAAGAAAAATATTTATTATTTGAAACATCCACTAACGCGATTCTTGAATACAGGTGCATGAATATATAAAATCGAGAATGGAAATGGGGAATTTGTCAAAAAGACAACAACCCGACCAACGACCATACAACAACAGAAGGTCACCACAATTGTAATATAGATCGAGAAACACAAGTTAGTACATAACCAATTTAGTGGCAGCAACCCAACCATAGTTTGTTCAGTGTGTCTGCAAATTTTAGTGTGAACTTGTTTATCCCATGTCAGATTTGCTCTAAAAGTTTTAGTTTTAGAGATATAAACCAAAATCTGCATTTGACCCCTATGTTCTATTTTAAGTCATGGCGGCCATGTTTGAATTTATATGGCTCAATTCATAAAAAAAGATACCATAAGAAACATTAAGTTAAAGTTTGAAGGTATTTGGCCCAGTAGTTTCAGAAGAGAAGATGTTTGAAACAGTTTACGATGACAGACAACAACAAACGCCGCCGACGACAGACGACGGACGACGATGGACGCAAAGTAATGGTATAAGCTGACATAGAGGCCCCTCGGGCCCCCGTGAGCTAAACAGTAATGTATCATACCAAAGATTACTTTCAGTTACAGAACGCCAGCTGAACCTTTTTAAACGCGCTGATAGGAAATCATTAAATAGAACCTTGTGAAGGACGACGTATTATCTTGTTAGTCCGGTGAAAATATTGCCATAAATAAATGGGGGCAAATTACCACTTTTTATTTACTTATTGCATGTGAAATCTAAGAACCGTATAATCAATAAATTTATCAGATTTATAAAAAAAATAATGAATTTTGACAACATATGCAGTAAAAGTTTTATAGCTTTCATTAAATTTCGAGACGTCGCTGTGTGCACAAATATGCATATCGTACCAACTTTGACTTCATATAAAAGAGTTAAAAAAAATTTACAAAGTAAAGAAAAAATACGATGAAAAAAACGTTATCCGTTTAAAATAAATAGTACATGCTAATGTTATTGTTTTGTGCAGTCAGTGTCAAGGTAGATAAATATCGATTGTAGAGTTGGGAAAAAATCTGGATATTTGAAATAGATAATATGGGCAGGACATCTACATTAATTATACTTAAACCAACCAAATGCTATTTGGTCATTTCTTTATTAATCTAAATAGTTTAACTGTGGTGTCTAACACTACATGACTACTAGCCTGTAATACTATTTTTGTCTAATTACCAGACAAAGTGCATTTGAAGGTATTCTCGCCATACGTGGCCAAACAAGTATTGTTATTACTGCTATTACACATGTCATAAGACGATGGAATGTCTGATCCAACTGCTAGATGACAAATTCTTTTCTGAAATTATCAAATGAAGCAAGAACATATTAACGTAATAGATAGACAATTGCAAAATTAAAGCAAAATGAAAATGTATTTTTGTTTTATCAAGTAATAATTACTATTCAGAGAATACGACTGTTGAATTTAACTCGATAAAGGTCATTAATATAGCACATACGATTCTAAATGAAAAATAACATTATTTAAATAAATATAGTTTACAATACTTTTTCTACTTTTTTGTATTCTCTTCTGTACATTTCTGTATTTAAGCGATTTTCCGTATTCAATCAATCCATAGATATGCTATTTATCAAATATGGGAATACTCATTGTAAAAACACTTTTGAGTTTTTGAGATTAAGCCTTCCTTTCACAAGACGAAATTTCCAATTGTTTCCGGTAAATTAAAATCAATGAAACTGACTCGTGTAACTTACATTTATTTTCGTGCAATATGTTCCCTCAGTACCTGAAAAAAAATCACACGATAGAAAAAGATTGAGAAAAACCAGCCACCGTCTAAAACTGCTCAATTGATCTAGCCTTAAATGGATGATATCAACGAATTATTTTTACTCTGTTCAAAAAATCAAACGTTTTTTTTTTACTTTTAATGTTGAAATGAGGGAGATAATTTGAAAGTTCCGGTTTGAAAACATCACTTCCAGTTAACATGATTGGTTACTTAACACTGATTAAAAAAACTACGTTTTATGTTTGCTAGTGCAGAAAATACTTCCAGAACCATGCATATAAAATCACTTCCCGTTAATCTTGTTCATTTGAATTTTTAACTAAATACAACGAATCCTTTGGCATTATTATACGCTATTAAGAAGGTTTAGCATAGCTATAGGTAATATCAAAATTTATCATTGTATATCAGACCAAACGACCGTAGGTTTCGATTATTTGTGGTTTAGAATTCCTTGCTTTAAATAATAAAGGGTTGAAGACTTTACAAAAGTCACCTGATCGATTGTACTTAATGTGTAACATCAAGAAACCAACAATTTGATAATTAAAAAAATTTCATTGACTCATTTATGATAAGTGGTAATAAGCAGACTTCAAAATGAAAAAGGGTGTCCCTGACTTAAAATTTCACCCGACGGACGAGAGATTGTCTCTATCACATTATGGTTTTTCTTATACATATTCCGTATGTTACAAACAGAAAGGAGGGAAATAACACTAATATGGATTCACCTGATAGCTTCAAATATGAACATAACATCCTAAGGATAAAAGCAAATTTGAAAACAATCGTCGATTTCTTTTCGATGGAGAAGGTGTATCGATAACTAGATAAACAGAAAACTTTCACAGGAAAAGTATATGGTTAAACAAAGTCCATTGAAAAAGCGTATTTGCTGTTCGATGTCAGGTCTAAAAACTTCTCGATATATTGGGAAACAAACAAAAAAAATCTCAATAGCAACACGAGGCGGAAAAAAAAATCAAAACGGTTTCCTACATGAAAGCGGAAGGACCTAATTATAAAAAGTGTAAAAAAGGGAATACGAGAGTTAAAGATAAATAAGTAAAACACTAACGGGTCAACCATAGGCAACGAGACAGGTGCGTTGACAAACTTAGAAGCCATTAAGTAGATCATAAAAGGCTATCATCGGTGCCAAATTATCAAGTAGTTTACTGTAAACCTACCACTCGAACAGGTACAATTTAGTTCCGTCGCCACGAAGCGACCAGGGCAAGTCCCACACTTTCCATTGTTTTGGCACGGACAGTGCATTTTATCCCTGCATAAAGTGCCTGTAATCGAAATTAATTTTTTTGTAAGCATGACATATATCTCATGAATTAAATTTTAGAAAGTTCATTAAAATAATTTCGAATGGTTATACAATTGAGTTCAAATTATATAACTATTGTATCCTTGTAAGGTAAAACATAAGAACCGCGGTTCAATGACTGAGGAAAGTTCCGACGTCTTATTCTAAATCTGGACTTTTGGTAGTACTAGAGGTCGGTCATTTAAGGTGGCACGATAGTATTTGCATTCCAGAATTTAGGTTGCTCTTTTGTGTACCCTACTTAGGTTAATGTATCTAAACAGTGTGATTGGACAAAAAATACAGAATCAACTGAACATACTTTCCCAAACTGAGGGATGAATCAGGTGTAGAAAAATATGAATTAATTTTACATACAGATGAAAATGAATGTTTGAGAATTTTTTAAAATTTTGTATTCACTGCACCATAAAAGACCTAAAAGTACTAGTGGCCTTAGGTTTTTAAAAATAGCAAAAAAAGTAAACGGTCATGATACATATTCAAATTCATTTCTGAATAGTAAAATGAAAGAACTTCAATTAACTGTGAATGTAGAATTTTTTGCAGTGTTAGAAAGTGGTGAAAATTCATTATCCCTTATGAGCCAGGAAATACTACCGTGCCACCTTAAGGGGGATATATATTTTACACTAAATCAATAAAGGAATTTATTTTACCTATGCAATTTTAAGTTTATCAATAAAAAGTTGATTAAGGGCAACTATGATAAAAACAAGCCTTAAATTCCACCCCTGATAGTAAAAATTGCTGATTCAGCAAATTTTGCCTGATCTGTGGGTAATAATGTAAAAATTTACCTAGAAAGTAGAACTTCATTATTTTTATGTAACTTGCAATACATTTTTAATTATAAGTGCTCGCTTTAACTTTTCGCAGTGTCTGACACATGTGCAACCACTGAAATTCGAGACGCGACATTCTTCGGTTGCATGTACATCCTACTATCTTCACCGAAATAAATAAATTGCATAATTTCTTATTTTTTTCTCAACACAAGTACAGCTATACTAGTTTTCTTCAGGTTTAATTTGTAGTTCTGATGTAACATGACACCAGTAGCAGCTTTTGGGGAACCAGTAAGTGGTTAAGGGGTCCTTACTTGTTCATTTAGCTCTCATATTTGTCTGAAATAGAGATAGAAATAGGGGTTTCTTTACATTGACAAGACATTATTTTTTGACAAAGAATGTTTTTATGATGTTATATCAGCAAGATTAAATGGTTTATTCATTTTCCATGCAAATACCATTAATTGTTAAGATTTTCTGACAGTGAAAAACACAATAAAGGCAAATTGATTATGTAAGGGGACATAATTTAACTTAATGCATACATGAGAAATAGACAAACAGTCAACTTAGAGATGTATTCCAGTACATGTATTGTGAAAAAGATTTTGGAATAATAGTTAAGTGCAATCTAAAGACTCTTGTTTATAGCCCTCATAATCTGGAAATGTTTAAAGTAGTATAAGGCATGCTGTAAAATGTGGAATGGACTTTAATCTCATTTTTCATGATTTGGTGCTTAAACTGTTTCTTTCAGTCAGATTAATCATAAATAGAGTTGGCAATCCAATAATTCCTCCTGAATCACCATGTTTGACTTCTGTGTTGATATGAAACATCATATATTTGGATTTTGTTCACTCCTTAAGTAAAAATGGTAAGATGAAAAAAAAAGTGAAAATCTGCAAGATGGGGTAGGGATGTAATGTTTCATTTTTTTTTGTAAGAAATAAGTGCAGACTAATATTCTTTATTGTAATATGTTCCAAAGTAAGAAGTCTATGCATCATAGGTGTCATGACTGGTTTTAAGTTTGTTATGTCTTGGTTAAGGTGGCACGGTAGTATTTGCATTCCAGAATTTAGGTTGCTCTTTTGTGTACCCTACTTAGGTTAATTTATCTAAACAGTGTGATTGGACAAAAAATACAGTATCAACTGAACATACTTTCCCAAACTGAGGGATGAATCAGGTGTAGAAAAATATGAATTAATTTTACATACAGATGAAAATGAATTTTTGAGAATGTTTTAAAATTCTGTATTCACTGCACCATAAAAGACCTAAAAGTACTAGTGGCCTTAGGTTTTTAAAAATAGCAAAAAAGTAAACGGTCATGATACATATTCAAATTCATTTCTGAATAGTAAAATGAAAGTACTTCAGTTAACTGTGAATGTAGAATTTTTTGCAGTGTTAGAAAGTGGTGAAAATTCTAAAAAGGCTATCATTATCCCTTATGGGCCAGGAAATACTACCGTGCCACCTTAAAGACGTATCAACTGTATCATATACGTTGACGTATCCGCATCTGAAGATATACCAAAAATCAGTATGTGATCCCGAGCTTTAATTTTATGTACTTTCAATCATGCAAATGGGCAACTGATTAATTTCTAATACAGAAATTTACAAAACAATTAGGAAATATCGAGTTTTTGTGGAAAATGTAACCTGACTTTTAAAGATATTCCGGATAATTGGAACAGTTTACAGGCATGGTAGGAGTGAATCGTACGGTAAAATCGTTTGTTTGTGTTTGAACTTGTGCTCACGTAGAATCAAATTGTTATTTGACAAATAGATTGATACTCAGTACTTTTCTATTACCTTTCATAATAAAATCGCAAATGAACAATATTCAAAGTTCCTTACATGTATATAAGTTGTAAATTTGATTTTTTTTTTTTGGGTGTTTATTCATGCAAGATCTTGAAATATCTTTTTAACTAGATTATTAACGGATTGTGTACGATACTCGTGCACCTGCCCTACATTGGCTCCTTTTTAAGGGCATGTAAAAGTAGTTGATAGAACCCTTACATGAATAAACACACACAAAAAATAAAGTGTACTACTTATATAAATGTAAGAAACTTTGAATATTGTTCATTTGCGATGTTATCATAAGAGGTAATAGAAACACGAGTTGTCTTCAGATGTCATATACATACATTTACATTTAATAAAACAGTACTGAGTATCACTCTATTTGTCAAATAACAATTTGGTTCTACGTGAGCACAAGTTAGCACACAAATAAACGATTTTACCGTATTCACTCCTATCATACCTGTAAACTGTATATCCGGAATATCTTTAAAAGTCGGATTACATGTTCCACAAAAACTCGATATTTCCTAATTGTTTTGTTAATTTCTGCATTAGAAATTAACCAGTTGCTCATTTGCATTATTGATAGTACATAAAATTAAAGCTCGAGATAACATACTGTTTTTTATAAATCTGCAGATGCGGATACGTCAACGTAAACGATACGGTTGATACGTCTTTAAATGACCGACCTCTATTCGTATTGTCATCTGATAACGTCATGACGATTATAAGGTGCATAGTTTTCTCTTTTTTCAATATTTTTCTGTTTGAACCCGCCTGTGTTATCTTACTTCAAATGGATATTACTTGTGACATTACTATTCGGGTTCGACCCAGAATTTGTAAACTATATTAATATTAATCATGTGGAAATAAAAAGCCATGGAATTTGGTGATATCTAATCAACATAATTATCGTATACGAATTATATATACAGTTGAATTCTTTGATTTCGTTTTTATATCATGCCGGCTAACAAAATGGACCTCGTTCTGTTAAGATGTTTTAGTTGTATAGATACTATTTTCTGATAAATTTAATTCGGACACATTTCATTTACGCGAAAGATTTCTTCATTGATAATTAATTATGCACTTTTTTTATTTTACTTGTTACACAGAAAAATATACAGATTTTTCATTCTAAAAAATGTACGAGCTTACTGCTAAAGTGTAAATAACTGTAAGTATTGTCAATAGTACTTTACTTTTCAAAAATACAACGTGTAAATAGTAATCGTCACAAATCATAACATTAACAGTACCAATGTGTCTGCATCAGATGCGCATTTCGACGATAAATGTCTTCTCAGTGATGATTGAGGCAAAACTATTTAGATAACATATAATCCGTATTTTCGTGCCATTACCGAGTAATTTGCTAATTGGATGGTGATACCCTCTTGATCAAACAGTCCACCAGTAGAGTTATCGACCCGATGGTAGTAATAACATTAATGGCACAATTTTTTGTTGACCTGATGCGCATTTCAATAAAAAAAAAAAATTTCAGTGTGACCAAATAAGTTACAAAAATCTACCTGTAACTACTTGTAACATGTATGAGAGCATATGTTGGAATATTTAGAAAATTTTCATCAAAATATTAAATGGGCCTTTTCTGCAGGAGACAGTAAACACAGTATGGACAAAGTATCGAAAAACGTTTATCCCATTATAAATCTTCCTCATTTTAAAGGAAGGGGAAGAGATATAAAGTTTAGTTCACAACATATGTGTTACGTCTACAGTAGACAATGCCATAACCTTCTACGAGAGACCAAAATGACACTAACTAACTTTGCTTGAGCCGAAAAAAAAAAGAATTAAAAATGTATATACACAAACAATAACATAGTAATCCGATAATCTAGAGTAGTCTTCCAGTCATAAAAAAACAATGACTTACAGATCTGTTTTCTATACAAGTCTTTATTATTTTGTTTGCACTGACTGTGTGTATCGCACATGCAAAAGGGTGGTATGAACATGTTTGTAAAATTCTCTGTAGGTGGACAGCGATACCAGTTCATTTTTGTAGCTGAAATATAATTTATATGAAAGAAAATTATCTATGATATTAGGCGTACATCATCGCAAAAAGATCACCAAGCGGCATTTATATAAAAAAAACAATAACAAACTCAATAATAATATTATCTTCCTCATTAAAACATTAATTACATAACATATAAATATACAATATATGGTCAATGTTAGGAAAATATAAACTTGTTTTATGAGGCTGAGAAACTGGGGAAGGGCGAGGTTCTATCAAAATACATTGATAGCTTTTTAAAAAAAATGGTAACACAAATGTCGAACTTAGTTTAATTCCTTAATGGAACCACTGATTGTAAAGAAAATGATTCATGATGAAATTGACATTAGACAAAATATACCTTTTTTACTATATTTAGGAAATAAACACAACAAGTTGCAGTAAAAAAGATGTGGCAGTAGTTTTGAGATCTTTCAAACTATCAATTTGACTTGTAATAAATCAACAAAGAGAAAAAACTATCACTCATTTAGAAGAATACAACTTAAAATTCAGATAGATATTCAAGTCCGCAAACACACGTCTCGGGTTAGTTAAGATGCTGACACATATCGTTCAATTCGCCATGGCGACAATATATCTTACTCATGCAAACTGCTGGTAAAATTTTTGTGTACATGCATACGCGTAATTTTGTGGTGCAAGTACGTAAATGCCATATTCTGGGGCTTGGGATTTATTACTATTGAGGAACAGGAATAAAATTGGGAAAGAGAGGACTGACGTTTATCATATAAGATATTAGTTTGAAGATGGACACCTTATGATCGCACAAAAAAATAGTTAAAACACGGAAGCCATCACGAGTTGGTTGGCCGTTACGGAATAACCGTTTCACAGATGATATCGGGTATGTTCCTTTTGTTGGAACTATAATATTCTTCCCAATTCATTAATGTGACCTACCGAATTATACTATTTACCGGATTTGTAATATCATAAGCAACACGACGAGTGACACATATGGAGCAGGATTTGCTTACCCTTCCGGAGCAGCTAAGATCACCCCCAGTTTTTGGATGGGTTCGTGATGCTTAGATTAAAATAAGTTTTCTATGTTGTGTCTTCTGAACTATTATTTGTATGTTTGTCTTTAATTTTAGCCGCATGGCGTTGTCAGTTTATTTTCGATCTATGTGTTTGGCTGTCCTTCTTGTATCTTTCGTCACTCTTTTATGTTTATATTTCATAAATAAAATGAATGTACTCGAGAAAAACTTGGGTATAATACGTAAAAGGTAGGTTATAATACACAAAAATGAGAATTTTATGTTCAGAATGAGCACCCAAGAATGTGTTGTGGTTAAGTTTAGTTTTCATTAGTACAGTATAGTCATGATATATGTAGCCCCAACATGTTAATCCATTTGCGTACATGCGTCCTAATTTAGGTATACATAAACATAGAAATGGTATTGGAAAAAAGTTACCTCCAACAACTTTCTGAGGTATACACAAGTGGTCAATGTCATCTGGAACTGAAAAAAAAAAAACCAGTCAATAATATAACTACTAATATCAAAATTTGTAGTCGTGATACGTTTGGAAATGAGACAAGCAGGTAGTTTATCGATTTAAGCTTTTATTTTAATTGTTTTTTTATTTTTTGGACTTTCATGGAATATTTAATAATTTTGTACACGCAGAACATAATATAGAGTCATTTTTCAATGTTTGGGGTTTATGTTCAGAATGATCTTGTAATATTTATCATTTGTTATCAACTATATTAATTTAATCAAGAGAAATTGAATTATTTGTCAGAATGCTAAGGTGCATATATAAGTAACTGCATTGCTTTAGTTTGGGAGAAATATTTTTTTTTACACAAATACATAGAACTGTTTATGATAATCGGTATTTAATTACGACAAATAAGAAGTAACATGTGAGAGAAAATATTTAATAGTAAAATTAAAAACAATTATTACGGAACCTGTTAAAGATGACTTACGGGCTTTGTCGCAGGCTGTTCGGTAACCTATAGCTGTTCATTTCTGTGTCATTTGGTCTCTTGTGAAGAGTTTTCTCATTGGCAATCATACTACATTTCCCTTTAAATCAATAAATGGCTGTATTGTAAACAATCTATTTATGATGAAAAAAATAAGAATTTATTAAATAAGAATATATTTATAATTACTTTACAGCAAACTGGAAAATAATAATTGAAGGAGACTATACGTACGGCTTTTCAGAAATTCAGGTCTTGTACGATGCGTGCAGTAATTATCTGAAATAGAAAAAAAACCCAATATTATCAAAAACTAACATGCAATTTTGCAAATATCATGTCATGTTCTCTAATGCATATCAATTTGAATGTCATCCTTGATATGCCTGAATTATTTGCAACTGGCAGTTAATCATAAAATTGTTTGTTTAAATTTAAAAAACATTTAAATTTAAAGGTGCAAGTTGCGTACATAAAACTAATTTTTAACTTATCTCGATCGGGGAAGTCTTGAATAAAAAACGATACAAACTTATAAAGGATTATTACTTCTCATCAGTTTCAATAATATTTGTAATATATCTTTGGACAAGATTATGAATATCATATTTTTTTCTTCTTTCTTGAATACATCTTCTTTATTGGTCAGCAATGAATGTAACCAAATGAATAGAGTAGTTATCCTTTTTTTTAATATAAGTATAATAAAAATATAATCTGTATATAGTAGAAAATTTGATCACAACTTATAATCGTCATTTGAATAACTTCATGTGTAGCTCTTGAATGTATATGACTAAATAATGCTAAAAAATATAGATTATTAAAAGCAGCAATATTTAAAAGTCGTACTTTTCCAAATCCGTTTTTACTTAGCAGAGTGTTTATTTCATATGTTTATGTATATTAATCTGCAAGCTGAAATTGAAAAAAAAGATGTGATATTCTGGTATGTATATTCCGAAAGACAGTGGTATTATTGTAGCTTTCGAGCGTATTATCAGATAGTACCTCAGCTTCCAGTACGACGATCTGAACAGCCACACACTTCTTTCCGTACACATATACTTCGATCTAACATTTATAACCAGAGTATTTTTGATATACAGTGTCAATTATTTGTAGTTCTGTTTCACCGTCTTTAAAACCAATATTTTTCGTCAACAAAATTCAGCACTTATTCGATGTGACTTGTAACATTGTCATTTAAAAAATGATTAAACTGAAAACATCCTTTTATAGATACCGTGCATCTTTTAAAGCGCTTTCCTGTAGTAATTTTCAATGAGAGTTCTCAAAAATATTATTACGTAGAAAGGTTAGGAACCAAATGACCAACATGATCCTGTAATTCAGTGTTTGTCGTTTGTTACATATTTGTCTTTCGTTCATTATTTTGGAAATGAATTAAAACGTTAGTTTTTTCGTTTGAATTGTGTAACATTTGTCCTTTTGGAACCTTTTATAGCTGACTATGCGGTATGAGCTTTGCTCATTGTTGAAGGCCATACGGTGACCTATAGTTGTTAGTTTCTGTGTCATCTTGAGAAGAGTTGTCTCATTGGCAATCAAACCACATCTTTTTAATATCAGGAATATATTTAAAATAGACAAATTCGGATTAGGTTAACTTTGGAAGGGTTGAGTCCTAAAAACCCAATTTAACCTTATCGCACGCTGACGTGTTGTCTAAATGCATTGGTGTAAGTTCTCGTTTTTGTTTCATCCTAATGTTTATGTTTATTAAGGAATATTTGATTTGAACAGGAGCAATTTCTAATTTGACATATATAACCGACAATTTCTATTATCGAGAATTACCATTGACCTGTTATTCTATGAACTTACCCTTTCTCTTAGTACAGAAATTCAAATTTCAGCACACTTCTGTGTTGACTTGAGTAATCATTGATATATTCATAATAATAAATTAACTATTAACAAAACTTTAAATTTTGGAAATACCTCAGGAATAGATTACCTTAGCTGTATTCGGCAAAACTTTTAGGATTTTTTTTGTCTTCAATGCTCTTCAACTTCGTACTTTGTTTGGCCTAAAAACAATTTTTTGATTCGAGCGTCTAATGAATCTTTTGTAGACGAGACGAGCGTCTGGCGTGGGTATTAAATTTAAGTCCTGGTATCTATACATGATAAGTTTATCTTACCTTTATGTTTAGTTGTTTTATTTGAACTCTGAGCTGAGGTCACACCAATGTTTGAATCTTGAGAACAGTTATTTAAATCCTTAAAATGCATTGTTATTGCCACTATTAATGCTATTGCAACAGTTATCATCAAAACAGCACCAGACGTCAGCAACTGAAAAACAAAGTTTTCCCTCAATGATTGAATTATAACACGTTAGAAATTCATAGAAATCTGGCGTTAGGCTAGTCAGATATCTCTAATAAAGGGCAAATATGTTAATTGTTTCTTCTCATTATAAAATTGAGAATACACATAGATAATGTGTCAAAGAGACAACAACCCTTCTAACGGACAAAATTACAGCCGGTCCCTAAACAAAATATGTACTATGCGGCGGTGTTAAAATTATTTTGTGATATCTGAAAACTTCCCTATACCTATAGCTAATGTAGAATAAACAAACACACACCAATACACACAGTAAAATTAGTTCAAAAGAATTCCGAGATCGATGTCAGGATAGGTTATAAAAGAGTCTAAACAAAATGACAACGATATATAAATTAACAAAGGACTACTATCAGTTACTGACATACCAGCTCCAGACCCCATTTAACTGCTTATCAAAATTAACACTCTACATTCATGGGAAAGAATAATATTCATTCATACCTGGCTTTCTCTTCTCCTCCAACATTTTTTTCTATATTTTTTTTTAATCCAAAATAAAGCTCAAATGTACTATGCTATAAGATGCCTATTATTCTGTGGAAAATTCATTGATATCAATAATTGAGATAATAAAAGCGTGAATACAAATCAGATGAGGCAGCGGCTCCAACAACAATAATTAATGGTATTCTAAAAGTCAAGCTAATTCCACAACATTTTGCAAACAACATGTGTGTTTACTATATGCAAAAGAGAGACGAACGATACCAAAGGGACATTAAAACTCCATAGTCGAATATACACTCACAACGCAATGGCTAAAATAGAAAGAGACAGACAAACAAACAACAGTCCACAAAACACACAATTTAATAACATTAGACTGAACAACACGAACCACACCAAAAAGCTCTTAAACGCCCCTAGGATATTGCAAAAGCAACATTTAGTGAGACAGGAACATGAACATTTGGCAGGATTAAACTAATGACTTTTGTATAAAAACCCTCCCATTTTAATATTTATTACTGGACTAACAAAAGTTACAAACAGAACTAACATTTAGATCAGTATAGGAAATCAATTGTCACTAAAACAACGGAAAAATAAATAAACACAAACAAACAAATATACCATTATTATAAACAATATCGTACCAAAGACTACTTACACCTTTTGAATGAAAGCTCAAAATATTTAACCTGTTTTGCTGAAATCATGCGGACAGTTTGATATCGGTGACGACTGTACTCTATACTTAAAGTTTGGTTATACCTGTAGAATATCCTTATCATTAAAAACATCAGTCTTCTTATTAACAAATAGTTAAAAGTAAAATGACTAAATTCAAGGGAAATTCAAAACTTAACAAATTGCAAAAAACAAAAGCTCAAACACACGAACGGAAAACAACTGTTATTTTCATGACTTGTTACATACAATTCATTATAAAGAAAATTGTAAATTAAACCTGGTTTTGTAGCTACCTAAATTTCACACTTGTATGAAAGTCGCATGGAATTTCATTATATTGACAACAATATACAAACAAAACAAATATTCATCAAAGGTAAACATGTGAAAATGGGGTACAACAGTCAGCAGTGTGTTACAATCTTAAAACAAAACAACTATGCCAGCAAAGAAACGTACCTAAACATGTATTGCTATCTTGTCAAGTTGGTATTTTCCCGTACGATTCTACATCCTACCGATAGTCCGATACGCACAACGCTATGCTTTTTCAGACTTTTAATGCGCCTAAACTATTAATCCGCTGGATGTGTAATGAATGTTGTTATTTTTTTTTTAAATTATCTTATACAAATCTTTCTTTCAGTAACTGTGAGATTGGTACTATATGTAATTTGTCCTTTTGCCAGGTCTGTGTGCTTCGTGATGATATGATGAGTCGTGCCGTTTTCTTTGATTATAGCAGATATGTGTGGTGCTGTTGAACCAGTATGGGGTATGGGGAGGCTCAGTCTCTTCAAAATATTTTACAAAGCCACAGTTTTGACAGGTTGGAACGATTCTATTCTAATATCTGTTAGGAACTAGTAGAACCATTCTTCTTCAATATTTATTTTACTTCCAAAATAGTTTCCGACTGAAGTTGTTCTACCAAAGTATAATTGCCAACAGGTTTAACCACAGGAAAATTATGAACAGTGATGTCTAAGACAGATTTAAACAGTTCCTTCCTAGAACAGATTACAACAACTCTACCCTACAACAGGTTTGGACGGTTCAACGTTAGAACATATTCTGACAGTTCTATCTATAAACAGTGTTTGGCAGTTCAACCTTGGAACAGATTCTGACAGTCTTAACCGTTTCAAGTAGGCAAGTATCATTGACCATTCTAGGTATATGTCGCGCTATGCATTATACTTATATAAGGAAAATAAATTTGTGAAATGTAATATAATCATACCTTTTCTTTTCCGCAACACTTAACAGTCTTGAAACGTGTAGTTGTTGAATTGTTTAAAAGTTTATGTACAGTATCGGCTCCTTCTGTTGATATATCCAAACCAATATCTTCTGTCGCCATTTTATATTAACCTGAAGAAAAAAAAAACACAATTTAAAATTGGTTTTAAAAGTATTTGAAGGTAGTAGATTAGTTTCTAGGAAGTGTTTTCAATTCCCAGGTACATTATATTGTTAAGTGATTAATCTGCACACGAAATTAAACACCTCATTTGATTTGAAAGGAGTCGTTCGAATATTGTGTTACATAGTTTATATTTTTTTATTTTAGTGTGTTTGTCTAAAGCATTCAATTGTGATTTGTCAATGATTTAAAGATGATACGTTTTTTATTTTAGCATTTATAATACCCTGTATCATCCACATGAAAGGGCGTAACTCCTAATATCATTCTGACACACTCAACGGATCTTAACCCGATCTGAAAGTTTTGAACGTTACTTTTTATGATTGGTCTAAATTTGTCCAAAACAGTCTTAACAGACTTGATTTAACGCTAGAGCCTATTGAAAGGCGTAAGAGAATGCCGACTAATAGCAAGTCAAGATCGTTTAACTTAAACCTACCCGTTGTTATCGCAAACTAAAATATCTCATATATACAGGATACATGTTCCTTTATTACAAGAATTTTTGTACGTCAAGGTGCATGATAGCACGATGATATTCCTTTCCAGAATCGTAACAACGCTTCAATATGCTCGTCCACAATATGCTCTTCCACAATTTACGCCTGTTTTGCTCCAGCGACCGGTATTACAATTTAACACAGTTTTAAAAGTTCATTGATCTGTTAATTCATTTACAATTTTGAGCAAGACTTAACTGTTTATTATTAAAATTCAACAAATGTCAACATTATCTTCATCAATTTTATTATTTGAAAAAACATTGTTTTTCATTACAAGCAATTTCATATATTAATATACAGCTAGTGAATATTTGTTGTTTACCGAAAATATAAGATTTAAATTATATAATTTCTGTGAAGTTACTTCCGTGACATATTTAATTTACGAGTACAATATAGTAAAACAGAAAAACAGAAAAACAGAAACGGTAAATATACAGAAATACCTAAAGTTTCGTAAGCAATTGCAAGGGACCACACGTTACTTACATTACACGAGTTTTCATAGCACTTAGCAATTTTTGAAACGAATATGTGAGATAAAGATCTACTGCATTTTAGCAAATTCAAATTATGTTATACATCTTACTATTTTATTTTCAACAGATTCACATTTCTTAAACCGTGCATCAATATTTTAATGTTTTTATTTAAATTTCTTAAATGTCACGTGTATTGTTCATTCATTTGTTAAAAATTGTGAAGCATGCGACTTTACTAAGAATACACGCATTTAACTAAATTCGATAAAATTTGAAGAAGAAGAAAACGATACATAAGTGAAGGTTGTTTTGCTTGAGTGATTTACCTGCACAAAGCTCGGGTCTCAACGATGTTTGAAACGAATTGATGCCTGTTTGAAATAGTTTAACGGGGGCGTGTCCTATTAGTTTGACGTACATTACCACCAACTTGATGTCAATTGATTTACCGCAAAGAAATCTATTTGACTGGCGTTAAAATGAATTGAAATGAATTGAAATGAATTAAAAATAATTTTTAATTTTTGTCAATCTTTATCAAATGACAATTAATCTCATTTAAATAGCGTTAACACGTTTTTGTCCGTTCAAGCTAAATTCGGGTTACTAGTGTAATGTATGTTAATTAAATAACATTAAATGATTTGGTGTCTTGACAAACAAATTTTCCGCGCATCAAGACAACATATATTAATCATGAGTACAAAATAAACTGTCAATGTCACGGCTAAAACAACCAATATACAAACAAAAGTACACAAAACATAACATTGTAAAACCAGACTGAATAACATGATTCTCACCAAAAACTGGAAGTGATCTCAGGTTCTCCGAACGAATTAGCGGACTTATGCTCCACACGTGGCAGCCGTTGTGTTATTTGTGTTTGTATAACCTCTATAATAAGTCAAAATCGATAGGTCACATTCGTGAAAATGGTCGGGATAACGATAGATTAATCAACAATATTATACCATATAAAAATCGCTATTAAGTAATCAAGCCATGGACTCATATATTAGTTGCTGCTCTTCAAAGGAAGTTTTATGCAGCAACGTCGTAACAAATGTATACGATGTGTTGCAAGGCATAGAACAAGATTTCAATGACGAAAAACAAACAAAACATTTTAGTATCGATTAAAACCACAAAAAGCGAACTGGTATTAATCTCAAGATATACAAGACGCTGTGATTGAACGACACATTAACCATAACCTTAATCAAGAAGTCTATTAAGACAAGGACAAAAGATTTGCAGAACATTTCTCGTCATAAAAGCTTATTTTATATGATTAAATGGTAGGGTTAAACTTGTTACACATCTACTCTTACTGTCGATATATATGTATAGAGAGAGATTAACAAATCGGTCACTGTTAATGTCTGATGTAGTTAAAATGAGATGAGCTGACTAAATATCATTTATGTTTTAGAAGCCAGTTAGATCTAAATTAGAACATTTAATAAGATACATAAGATGGAGCATTATAAAAAAAACATGAAAGGAAAATGGAAAAAGTTTTTTTTAAATAATTACGGTGAGCAATGATAATTTCAAGGTCTATAAGCTGATATCGACCACTATTATTGTAAGAATAAAATTGGTGGTGAACTTTCATCCTTTTATATACAAAGACTGGATATTATTTCTTAAATATATAGACTAGATACCTCTATGAATTGTTAAACATATCACACAAGGGATGTGTGTTTAGTTTTTCTGAAATTTTAGAATAAACAACGTGATCCATAACAGGAAAGGAATACATCTTACAATATCGGCGCACACTATGCAAAATATGAATTCCAATCGTTTCACAAAACCTTATATCAAATAAATGGGGAATGTGTCCATCGTACACAGATGGTGCCCCCGGTTGCAATTATAAAGTGTTATTACTCCAGAGCAATGAAATAGACCCTTACCAAATTGATGATTGGTCTTTTTTTAGGGTAATAAGCATAGCTGAGTCAAACTCAAGTTAGAGAACTGAAACGAAAAAATTAGCAATTTTTGCCATTTGTAAAGATGCGTAATAACTCTAGAACAGTAAAAATGATATGACCCATATTTTAAAACTATGAGTTTTGTTGTAATAAGCACAGTGTATAATAATCATAACATTTGTTTGATTCAAACTAAAGTTAGAAAACGGAAATCAATTTCGGGAATTTTCGGATGTACAGACACACGTAACGACGGACAAGGGTAAAACTTACCCCCCCCCCCCCGGCTACGGGGGTGGCATAAAAACGAAAATGGAAGTTACAGAGAAATATAAAATGACTTTAAAGTTTTACTTGAAAAATGGCGACAGCTTCAAATATATAGAAAAACATGGTATTGAGTGAAGATTGTGAGAGCATGAAGTATATAAATAAAACGGAGGAAAATTAAGCCTTATATGACCGCCATTAATTATTCATGATGTTTGTATGAAGTTACATTGTAATAACTGTACACTGTAACCATATTGATTGATTGACTGGTGTTGAACGCCACTTTCAAGACAATTGTGATATATTGTGGCGTTCATTTTTTATTGGCGGAGGAAGCCAGAAGGAACAGAGAGAACATGCAACTTTCGGTAGAAAAACTGACTATCCTAGTCAATAAGAATTGGAATCTAGTGCAACTGCCCCGTGCGGAAGTCAAACTCACAACATCAGTTTTGACTGGCTAGTAATACAGCTCGACTATTTAGACTACTTGGCCAACCGAGGCCCTCACTGACATCAGAGATTATGAGAATTGCATTCTTGAAAAATTACATCAGACGGAAATAAGATTTAGTTTAGCAGTTCGGTAACAACAATATCATCAATTGAAATATGTAAACTATAAAACAACTCAAGGAGACAAACATATAGTCAAACCCTCCCACAAATAACAATCAAGTAATGTAAAGTCAATCATACGTTTCCAACGATAGACAATTGACATTATCAATTTGGAAAATGTCTGATCGAATTCATTCTTATCTCTTGAACTCTCACTTTTTGTATTGTCTTCAAGAACTTATTTCAACCGGGTATGATCTAATTATCATGTAAAGATATGAATATCCAAACGCTTGGAAATCGAACACTAACCACTTATGTGCCGAAGGTCCATCATTACCGTTTGTAATCAGCATTTATCAACTGCGGCGGAACGTGAGTGAAGTTAAATCAAGCTAAGGAAAGAATTAATGTTTTACTTTTATATATGTGTGAGAAATTCTATGTAAGTATTGTGTATTTTAAGTTTTTGTTGTTACTTTTTAGACTTGTTTTGGTACTGATTATTTATCATTAAAGAAAATAACAGAATTATGTTATTTCGCATTTTCAGTGAAGTTTTATTCTTCTTAAACTGCAATATGACTCAATATGAAAGGATTTCTCAATTTAATTAAAAATATCGATCTTATAATTTAATTCTAAATTCCATTTTAAACCGTAGAAAACCATGAAAAAAACGTTGATGACGTCACGGTCACATGACTAGATTATGTCTATGGGCTGATAACAAAAAAACTTTTGCCAATCAGAAGACACGTTACATCCAAAATTAAATTATTGTCAAATATTCCGAATTTTATTTTTCAAAAATATAGAAGAAGAGGTTTGTAAAATCATGCATTCGGTAACGATACATATTAAGTTAACAACTTACCAACCAACAAATAATGTTACTTTCTATTTTCGGATTTTTTGTGACACATTAGAACAGAAATTTCCATTGTTTACTATTGTAAATTTTGTTTTCCAAGAAATAATATTCAATAACATGTAGTTAAAGTGCTTATTCGGATAATGAATTTGATAATAATGTAGATTATGTGTCTATATTTTGCCATTTGATTGAGACTTTCTGATTGAATTTCCCGCGGAGTTTAGTTTGTTTGTGTTTTTACTTTTTCCTAAGGTAGAACCCCTAGCATTTCCAAAAAAATTAAAAAGTTTATTTATAGTTATGACCACATCAATGATAATTCATATCAACACAGAAGTACTGACTACTTGGCTTGTGATACCCTAAGGGAATAAAACTCCATCATCAGTGGCATCGACCAAGTTATTGTAAACAAACTCATCATAGATACCAGGATTGAAATTTTGTATTTGCGAGACGCGCGTTTTGTCTACAAAAGACTCGTCAGTGGCGATCGAATAAAAAAGTTGAAAAGGCCAAATAAAATGCGAAGTTGAAGAAAAGTGAGGATCAAAGATGCATAAAAGTTTTGCTGAGTACAGCTAAGGTAATATGTTTATGAGGTGGAAAAGCGTAGTATTTCAAAAATGTAAAGTTTTGTCAACTGTAAAACAAACATAGACATTATATAGAAATGTACAGGCTTAGTTCATATGAAAATGTTTTCTTAGCGAAACACCGACACTGACCACTGTTAGTCACGGATCGTATTCCATTTTGATCTCTTTTATCAAAATGAAAGTTTTTAGCAGTGATTAGTGAATTACCGTTTAAATTTACCTCGGAGTTTGTTTTTTTTTTTAAATTTTACTTTTAAGTTAACAACACGGGTCAATCTTAGTAGTTGGAGCAACATTAGTAATTTTTCAACCATAGATAAAACCTCTGTGCTTTTTTATATAGGCATTTTTGTCGAGTGGTTTATGACACTGGAAAAGTGCAGGCGATGTTGTAGACATATCATACTACCAAAGGTTCAAATATCACTGAGAGAAGAACTCAAATGTGTACTGCAGGTGCTGCATTTTGAGCTTAATTTAAGACAATAAGACAAGGTATATATATAAATATATATGAAAACGTATCTCGTCGAAAAGTATCATCACTAAGAACTTACCAAACTTTATGAATATTGTTCATCCAGAATTATTTTATAAACTCCGTCAAATGTCTATTGAAGACACGTAAACTTTGGGAAGTTTAAACATGTTCAAATAACAGTTAAATGAATCTTTATATCCATAATAATATGCATTATATATTATAAAAACACGGATCATGTTTCATTTGAACTACCGATTCTACAATGTATTGACAGCGTTTAATAATAATGGCATCTATACTAATATTTCTAAGTATCAATGGATTATTATAAAGTAAGAAATATATCTTTTCAACTGACAGTAGAGATATTAGTTATGCCCGTAATGACTAAAAATACGTTTAAATTAATGATCTTAACACATGCACATTTCGCGGAATAATACATTTTATGAAATGTCGTGTCATTTACAAACGAAAGCTGGGGATTATTATCTTATGCGGTTTTTATGTATTTATCATGTTTACAACAGATAAACAATATTTGTTCTCGGCATTCAAAACGTTCGAGAAAATGTATGTAATCTTTTCTATGATCGTTAAAAATAAATCTTCTTAAGGATAAACGTTGATGAAAAGACAAATGTATATATGCATGCATAATCAAAGTGGAAATTAAATGTTTATAGGAAGAAAAGGATGACAACTACCATGCATCAAAGGTTGGGTCGGAAAGCGGGGAGCAATCTATACGTCTTCTAGATTCGCCATTTATCTTATAAAGTGTATACCGAATTAAAATATTGTAAGAAATAAGAAAACAGGGATACCCGCGAAATCGGATTATGTGAGTTTGATTATGTTTATTATAAACATTTTCATTGATATTTTTAAACAAGAGACACTAAGTGATTCGAATTCATAGCGTTTTGAACTATTTGTATAAAGTTGCATATGTCAAAAGTTAGAAGGTTTGACTGTAACATATACAAATATGGAACACAATATAACGATTTTTTTCCCTATTTGCCATATGTCCATTGCCCTTGCCCTTGACCTCATTTCTATATTATTTTTCCTTCGGCCACAGACCTTCATCATAAATTGAATAACGACCATTTAAGCATTTGCGACATGTCAGTGCGTACACTTAAATATAAATAATATTTCTTATTTTTTTTCATTGAAAAAAAACCGCCAGTGAAGTTGTTTGCTATGTCCGATCCGGTTCGAGAAATTTGAAATTTTCAGTTGTTACCCTTTTTTTTTAAATTCAAGAACGGTGTAATTTTGTTTGGAATTTTTGATTGTTTTTAGCTCACTTGACCCAACACAACAGGAAAAGTTTTTTTTTCATCACTTGGCACCGGTCGACCGTCGTTCATTATCTTTCAATACAGTTTTTTACATAAATGTTCACATCTAAAATTACTAGGCTGCATTTAACAAGTTTTATTTAAAATCATATGTCTTTTCTAATTATAATTGTTTTAAAAAGTTTACTGTGACCCCGCTTGTCAACCAAAAAATAAACAAAGGGGCATGCAAGTGCATGCTGTCAATTAATTAAAAACAGCTGTAGACATAGACAATTCGAAAGGGCCAGATTATTATCTTCAAAATGTCGAGCTCTACCATTTGTCCATTTACTATAAAGTTCTCACATTAATTCTTAAATGAGTTATTGCATTTCCCTTAAATGCCGAATTTGAAGTTCTTTTTATCAATTTCTATCTATTATTTTCAAACATATATATAAAAGTCATATAGCAAAATTAGAAGATATACAAATAAATCGACTTGGCCACTTGGCCGATATCTTAATAAAACTTATTGACCTTTAATTTAGAGTTGTTTTTTTCATTTCATTGCGTTTTTACACGCCGTCACAATTTTGACAGGACGTATCATTGTATACATCCGTCCGTCCGTCTGTCCTCCCTTCCATCCGTCCTTTCCTCCATCTATCAGTCATTCTGTCCGTCCGTCCGTCTATCTATCCGTCTATCCTTCTGTCCAGCGTAAACATGTCGCACCGCAACTTGAGAACAGCTTATCTAGTTTTCATGAAACTTAACAAAGTTATTTCTTGAAATGGTCAAACGATCTGTAAACTTTTCAGTGAAAATCAAATTTAATCTTTTTGAGTTACAGAACTTTGTAAGTAAAACAGGTGTGCGTTTTTTTTAACATGTCGCGCCATATCTCAAAACGATTTATCATTATTGCATCAAACTTTACACACTTCTTAGTAATATAAATCTTCTGCATACTTTTTGGTGATGTTTTAAATTTTGTTTATTAAGCGTTGTTTAGGTTTTTTTTGCAAAAAAAAAAGGGGGGGGTCACATATTGCGATGTATCTCAAAACCTATATAAAAAGATATCATAATGTTAATGTTAAAAAAGTAATTAGATATCAGTGTTTGCTATTGAGTATTTAACTGCCATTTAAAATTAGTTTGGAGATCAGTAAAATAACGGATACGCCTTTCATTAGGAAAATGTGAAGTACTATAATTACCTATGTAAATAAATGTAAACACGCCAAGTTTACTTTATAATAAATATATATTTAAATTCTTTCGAAAGACAATGTTCAGATCCGTGTTAACGTTGCTTTTCATAAATTGTTGGTTTAAAAAAAAATAATAAACCGGGTGATATATAGAGACGAAACCGGGTGATTGGTTGTAAACAACAATGACGAAACCGGTGTATTTTAATTTGACATGACCCATTTCTTTTGTTCTATACACAGAAATACAAGTATTGAGATGCTCATAATGACTAGTTTTGCAATCTCCGTGTCAGTATCTATCTTCCCGTAACTTTCATTCCGTACAATGTGAACAATTTAACGAGAAAATAAACAATTTCGAGGCAAGGTTCACTCAATTTGTCATGCATTTTTATTTATTTCTTCGTTAATATAGAACGGTTGTAAAAAATATTGCATATCACAATAGAAAATAGTTGTATATGTATATATATTCTTCGATATCATAATAAAAATAAGAAAATAAGGAGAAACCTAGCTTTCTTCTGTCTATTAATGTTCCGTCATTGTGCCGGATGTTAGATACCATCGAGTCCGAACAAATTTTGCCGGTATGGTTTCGAGACAGTGTTTTCGCAACATATAAATAATCTAAGTCCTCGGAATTTATCGTTTTCTACTTTTCAAAAGTTTAGAATTCCGTCAACTGCGGGTTATCTCCAATATCTATTGCATGAATTTTATAAATAATATGAGTGACTTTTTCGGATTGCAAATTCTTGCAGTTTTAATTAATCTTTGTGATCTTGAACGATTGGGATTTTGAACAATTGGGTTTTTGAACGATTAATATTTCATTTAAGAATAGTTTTGAAGGTAAACATTTGTATCTAACTGTTTCGGATTTTCATTGAAGGCATCGTTTTCGTAAGTATTCTATGTTTAAGTTATAGATACTGTTTATGATTTTATATTTGTTTTATTTTGAAAATCTCCATTCTTTCCTTTCATTCAAAAAGTCAAGTTAATTATACCATTCCAAAAATGAATTTCTTTAAAAAGATGTCAGACAAAACAACATAAAAATATCACAACAATGTTTTATCTTTAACCAAGTAACCCCTGTTCAAATAAATGAAATAGAAATACTGTTTTTCCTAACTTATTTCTAAATCAATTTTAAAAAATAGTTTGAGTCCAAAGTATGTATTATCCCATAGTAATGTGTACTTTGGGTCATTGGTTTATATCATGATGAGTATGATTTTTTTCTCCTTTTCAGCATATCAAATAAATCATACAAGATACAAACAAAACTTTTGACTTGTAAAAGTTTAATATATTCCCTTTAGGATTTGTTTTCATTTTTTTGATAAAAACACACTTGCAAAAAGGAAGTTAAACAAAATAAAATAGACGTGAAAAATATTCATATTTGACTTTAAAGTATAATCAAATCAGTTGCAATTGCCTTGTTTACCCTTTCCTGAGCAAAAAAAAAAACATTTGCCTAAAGTTAACTATGTATACAATCAGACCACTTCAAACGTATGCATGGGGAAGCCATTTTATTGACATATTTATTATAAGATAGAAGAAATATGAAGTTTAACCACAATTCCTTCCTTCTAAGTCGCTGCATACTTACAAAAATAAAATTGTCAAATAGTTATAAAAGAAGTGGTACTTACATTCGAATAAAATTAAAACTGTTGGCATTTAGGGTCAATAGAAGCTAGAAGGCGACGCTTTCTGGGTTAAAATGACACGAACTAATTCGTTGGTTTTCGTCCCTTTGTACACGAATAAACATTAAAAATCCTCGGCGATACATTGGACAGCCCAATAATAGTATAACATTAGCATATAAACTTTTCTAAAACGTATGCATACACAGTCTTGGCTATAATGTGGTCGTTGTTCGGTTATACTGTCATTTATTTTTACCTTATGTCCCTATGAAATGACATTCTGACATGACAGTCAACAGTTACTCGCATACAGTGAATCAGCTTTTTACCATCTTAATAATTATTCCATGTTATGATTTTTTTTAACTGAAAACAAATAATTGCTGTTGAGTTTTGAAAGTTTTTTTCACCCATTATATTCCCATACAAACACATATTCACGTACAGAATGTGGATTGCGTGGTGGTTTCCCTGTTTTTTTTTGTACAAGACGCAAACGTCTCGTCAGGATCCCTTTAGACAATGTGATTATAGTAGTTCAAAATACAGGAACCTTCTAAAAGCAACTAATGGTACATTCTGGTCAAATAAATTTATTTTCCAAATTAACAGATAGATATACATAAAATGAATGTAATTCTTTTCTCAAGTTGTGCGAGAAAAAAGAAAATCACAAAAATATTGAACTCCGAGGAAAATTCAAAAAGGAAAGTCACTAATCAAATGACAAAGTCCAAAGCTCAAACACATCAAACGAATGGAGAACAACTGTCATACTCCTGACTTGGTAAAGGCATTTTCTTATGTAGAAAATGATGGATTTAACCTGATTGTATAGCAAGCTAAATCTATGATATTTATGACAGTCCCAGCAAATTTCATTATATATCTATTGCATACAGCTAGCTTTACATTAGTAGGGGGAGGGACAACTTTTGAATAAATTAAGTAGAAACAGTTAAAAAAATAAAGTATGTTAAATACAATGGACCATATGACCTATTAGGATACCTTCTGTCATATGATTTGTGTCGAGTTTTGAAACATAGAAACAAATCAAGGAATATAGACAAAAGTGTCTGTAAATAAACATGTGTGTCATACTTTATGTAAAGTTATTTTGAAGATGATATTTACTATTTTGAATTTAGTAATTTTGAATGCTAAAATGCTATTTAAATATGTATTTGAATATTTCTGATAAATGTATTTTTAACTTTTAAGTTAATACTTTTTATGGTGGAAAAAGACTAAAATTGAAAGCAAATAGACATCGACAAAAGAATCAACATGTTTCTTTTAAAAGCACTTTTTTGGCTTCGAGCATCACTGAAGAGACATATTTTGTCGAAATGCGCATCTGGTGCAACAAAATTGGTACCGTTGATTTTATTACTACCACTGGGTCGATGCCTCTGCTGGTGGACTTATTAGTCCCCGACGGTATCACCAGCCCAGTAGCCAGTACTACGGTACTGGCATGAAAATACGGATTTTTTGTGTTATTTAAATTTGCTGTTATAAAATATTAGAAATTATTATAAATTAAGGAATGTAACTCCCTCATGAAAAGCTCTGATTTCTTTCACGAATTTGACTATACTTTTTGGACCTTTTGGATTATAGCTCTTCATCTTTTATATAAGCTTTGGATTTCAAATATTTTGGCCACGAGCATCACTGAAGAGACATATTTTGTCGAAATGCGCATCTGGTGCAACAAAATTGGAACCGTTGATTTTATTATTGCATTTTGAAGATACGGTATTCTCACTGAATTTTCAATTTTATTTTATATAAAGTTTGTTTGAATTTTCTTCCATTTCTTCACCTATAAAAAAATTGGTAAAAACATTCAAAGAAAATGTGAGGACCACTATCTATTTTCTGCATTTTCCCCCAGCTTTTTTGTTTCAATTTCACATACTTTTAATAACATGAAACCAATAATATTATTTAAATCAAGATTTTAAGGTAGCAGTTGGTTTTCTTGCAAAATGTCAGAACAATGCTCATGATTACCAATATTTCATTTGTTGATCAGACAGAGATATAAATACTTTCTACAAATATTATATGTGCATTGCTAAAATGATTTGGTCGGGCCAATTCAAAAAAGAAATAATTTTTTGGCTAAAAATTCTTGCTTGGTTTGTCCAAAACAAAAAGGTAATTATTTTTGGCTACATGAAAAATAAAAGGTGTTTGGGTGTTTTAGTGAATTTTTGTTTGTTTGAAATTTTGCGACTTATACAATATACTTCCATTTGTTTTTTAAAAACGCACTACATTATGTTTTATTATAAATTGTTGTAAAATATGTTTTACAATTGTTGTAATAAATCACTTCGGACGCAAGAAAATATTAAACGTGTTGGTTTCATTTTATTTTTATCTTTCATGCCTAGGACTGCCAGTTTTACTGTCGGGTGTTCCCTCCGGGTACTACGGCTTACTTCACCAATAAAAACTGGCCGCCCAGAAAAAGCCAATAGTGCCGAAAGAAGCCAAAAAAAAATAAATCTATCAACTAATATGGCACGGAGTATATCATATTTACCTTAGAATGACTTTCATCATTACTCAATTTATCTTCGGTATCTGTTTCATGAAGAGCAATTTCTTCATCTCTTTTTACTTTGTCATCACTTTGTTCATTTGTATCAGACATTCTTCATCTTCATCGTCTGAAAAATATCTATATATTAATGGGATTTTTTCATCTCTATAATTCAATTAAAAATTCTATACGGAACAAGCAATTTAATGATATCAAGCCTCAACTATTTTCTATACAACAAATGTAATCCTCAGGGAACTGGTAAGACATATATGATAAAATAAACACAAAATATATTAAATTTGAAATCTTTGGGAGAGCTAACAACCAAAACAATTCATCAAACAAATTTTAAATACGTTGAAATAAATCAATTGTTTCATGAAAGACGTAAAGCCAATCTGATGTTCCTGAAATAACTACGATCATAGGAATTCAGTATCACTACCACGGGTTAAATCAAATGAAATCCTGTTATTGTTTGCAGACAACAACGAAAAAAATATAACATAAAATAGATATCATTACATAATAAAATTAGGTCCTGCTATGAAATAAGTTCTAGTCCAGTGGCAAATTGATATGCATATTCAGGGCGGGAACATGTTAATGTAATATGAATATAAACCATGTGTGTACTAGACCGTTACACAAACTAAGTCGGAATTTCAGCGTGTGCAGAAAGGTAAAAGAGCACAGGGGTAGATTCAGTAAATAAATATACGTCATCAGGGACCGCCCATTTAGGGGAGAGCTTTCTGTATAACACTGAAGTCATATGCTCTTCTGATTGGTAGATAATGTTTGTAATAAATATTTTTTGGAAGATGGATCAAAACTAGAGTTGAAAAAAAAAAAATGCTAAATGTACTTTTTTTTTTACTACAGGGTTGAAAATGGGGGTCAGTATAGGAATTCAGTGCGAATCTACATTGTTTGTAAACACGGCCATGTGAATGCCTAAAAATGCCGCATGACCCTATGTTTTTATTAATGCAAAAGATAGGGCTACATTTGTACTTTCATGAATGTTATATGAAAGTTTCCAATTTTAAAGGTAAATCAGGTATAAATTTAATTTCATACATAAATTAGCATTAAAGTCAATGGGAGATTTTTTACTGAATATTCCCCCACAGGAAACATCTCACCTTACCCGGACACATTATTCTGACTCCCAGCCAACCAGTCTTCGGTCTGACTCTTAATATTGCGTGTTTAGCTAATTAAAACAGTCTTTGGTTTGACTGGCCGAGGTTTGAACCCGCCACCTCCCGCACTCAAGGCTAACACGATATCACGAGACCTCCGAATTGGTTATATAGACAACTGAAAATCCATCTAAAAGAAATAATCCATAAAGAGTAGAATACACGATTCGCTACAAATTTGAGGTTTTGGTATACAATTAGGCATATTTTGTTAAAAATAAACCGCCACGGATATTTCAGCATGTTACACCGGAGAATAATTTATCAGAACGATAGAGTTCAGCATCGACAACATATTTATTAAATTGGGAGATTTTCTAGAAGAACTAATTAAGAAGAGTGATTTTGACGAAGGGAAGACCGATCAATATTCAGGGTCAACTTCACAAATTTTACAGGAAGGACTGGAGCTATAGGTTAAAAGTTCTGGCGTTGTGTATCATTTTATATACTTTCCATTCGTTCTGTTGAACGTTACGTTTGTCCATTTGGTTTTGTCAAATCTCAGTCCGTTTGTGTTTTCTTTATAGAAACCCAAAACGGAGATACAATGTGTTTTTGATTTCTTAAATTCAAAATTTAAAGAAGAAAAGTATTTTGATTCGTTTTTTATACCCCGCCTACGATAGAAGAGGCTGATTATGTTTTTTGGTTTGTGTGACGTTCGTCTGTTCGGTCTGTTCGTTCGTTCGTCTGTCCCGCTTCAGGTTAAAGTTTATGGTAAAGGTAGTTTTTGATGAAGTTGAAGTCCAACCAACTTGAAAGTTAATACACATGTTTCCTATGATATGATCTTTCTTATTTTAATGCCAATTTATAGTTTTCACCCCAATTTCATGGTCTACTGAACATAGAAAATGATAGTGCGAGTTGGGCATCCGTGTACTATGGACACTCTTGTTTATTTTGTTTATTTCATAAACAAAACAAAAAGTAAAAATGAAAAACCACTTCCGTTTTCCGTATATTCTATTTTATTTAAACTGGCATGAAATACGTAAGAAAGCAACAAATTATAAATTATATTATTCAATTTTAGCCTTTTTATAAGGTCGATACAAGGACATCTTGACCTGAAAAACGTATATTGACTGAGAACGATGCCCGAGGTCGATCTACTTCTTTGGTCGATATATCCTGTGTCGACCTCATACAAAGGCTAGAATTATCATATTATTAATTTCCGACCATAAGTGTATCAAAATTGTCAGTGTTATATATTCTTTCATTTGATTATGTTGGATTTTAATAGATGTCATATTGTTTCCTAGACAAGAACAACATATATGTTGTTATGCCATTAATTTTTTATGTTTTTTTAGTAAACCTTATGTATTTGAAGATTTTTTCCTTTAGATAATCGATCATAAATATACTTTGAACAATATTATGAATTTTATTAAATAAGGTCTCAAAGTGTAACGGCTTTTAGATATTCTAAAAATAACCGTACATCAGCTTTTTGCTACATGTATCCACCGTTTTCTATCTAGCTTCGAAAATATAGCATAACACGTAACTACTCCTGAAGGAATCAAATTAGTTAAAAAATACAAAATAAATATTATCCAGTAATACAAAGTTTAAGGAAATAATAAATGATAAGACAACTCCTTATGGTATTTATTAACCATTAATGACGATTTCTTAATTTAATAACTGATATATATATATATATATATATATGCATCTACTTGTATTTTTGTCCAATCTGATGAGTTAAGCCTTTTTCAACTGATTTTTATAGTTCGTTCTTATGTTGTACTGTTATACCACTGTCCCAGGTTAGGGGAGGGTTGGGATCCCGCTAACATGTTTAACCCCGCCACATTATTTATGTATGTGCCTGTCCAAAGTCAGGAGCCTGTAATTCAGTGATTGTCGTTTGTTTATGTGTTACATATTTGTTTTTCGTTCATTTTTTTTACATAAATAAGGCCGTTAGTTTTCTCGTTTGAATTGTTTTACATTGTCTTATAGGGGACTATTATAGCTGACTATGCGGTATGGGCTTTGCTCATTGTTGAAGGCCGTACGGTGACCTATAGTTGTTAATGTCTGTGTCATTTTGGTCTTTTGTGGATAGTTGTCTCATTGGCAATCATACCACGTCTTCTTTTTTTTATGTGTAAGCATAATATATCCTTGAATAAACCATAAATTTAATAAAGAAGCCATTGATGATATATATTATGGAGTAAAGATAGTATGGAAGCAAACACATGTTATATATTTAACCCAATCTCCTGTCCTCATTTGTAGCGTTGCCAACACATGGCAGTGCGCTGACTAATAGTGTATACAAGTTGTAATTATGCACACATATAAATGTACATAAACTTTATACATGTTATCGATATCTATTAAATATTTTCGGTTATCAGTATTTTGAGAAACTCTTTACATATTGACATAAATCATGACACTATGTATATCTATGATTTGTTTTATAACTGTCATATTACCTTGCCAACATTGTAGAGTAGGAACCCGGGTTAAAAGTTTTTATAAATATGACATTTAAGATAATTCCTGGACTTAGAATATCCAGCTCATTTCACTAAAAATCATAACGTTTCAGTATACATGTAACTCACCATCAATTTTAGTCGTAAGATTTTATGTGTTCTACTAGTAATTGTGTATATACATGTGACATGAGACAAATAAAAAATCAAATGACTATACTTATAAAATATTTCATTGAATTATGCTTGTGCATACGAAGGTCTGCAAGTTTGTTGTATCAAACATGATTATGTGGTTCATTCAGTGAGGAACAACAGGGTAGAACAGTAACGATATTTTCGCCATTCTTGATCTCCAAAATATAGAAAACTGCCTTTTGATGTTGTCCAAGTATGTACGATGACCAAGCCTAGAAGGAGGAGAATCAAACTTCACTCTGCTAGTTTATGCAATCTCATAAATTATACAAGTAACAAGTTTATCATTTTTGTAAACAAAATTAAATCAACTCACTTGAACATGGTGCACATTTTTATTTCTAAATATGCCGTTGAACGTAAGTACAGGCATCTGATTGCAGTATCAGATAACTACTGAATTAACATAGTTACAAGGTTGAACAACATAGTTGTCTTTTTGACATTATAAATTAAATGCTTTTTACTTACTGCTAATTTTTGTTCAGAATTAAAATATCCAAAAAAACATTATCCTAATACAGTTAAGGGTACCATATAGATTGCAAACCTAGCATTTATCTCACTAAGACAACGGTTGTTTAATCAATTTCATATTCTATTGTGCAGTTGAAAAAAGATAAACTATATATACTTCCTGGTAATGACAATGCATGTGCTAAATAAAGTAAGTAAACTGATCAAACTACTACATGTACCAACGTGCACCAAGTGCAATTCAAGATAATTTCACCTATAGTCTCAGAACAATTAAACGTTCAATTGAATAGTAAATATTTACAAAACGGAATACATAGTTGATGATTATTCGTCTAAACATGATAAAGTCAGAAAGGTAGCTAGTTAGTTTCTGTTATTTATTATTACTTAATAATAAACAATGAGGTAGATGATAAAAAAGTGAAACAATTGATTATACGACTGTGATACAAGTTGGAGGTTTTACTAGCTATAAAAACTAGTTTTGACGCACTATTTTCTTTGGAAAAGGTCGGTACTCAGTCAGAAATTTGATATTTTGTTTTTCAGTTTTTTTTTCAGATTTCCCCTTATATAAATTTACCTCGGAGTTCGTAATTTTTGTCATGATTTTCTTTTTGATAAAGCAACATAAATATCGACTAAAGTAAAGAAAGGTATATCAGAAGATATTTACTTGAAAACTAAAAATCGCTGATACTTTAAATAATCACAAGCGACTTCTCATACTTGTGAGTCTGTATATTTACTACTAGTATCCCTGTTTTTCATATAGGTGTAAGAAACTTTATCTTACAATATTTCAATACACTATTAGTAGTGGTGTTACGTACATTGTTTAAAACAATACATTGCTGAGGAAAAATCTTAAAGGTTCCAACAGACGAAAATTTATGATAAAAGATGGAAATAAATTCTTAAACCACATTTCAAGCTAACAAGTTGTTACTATTGGCATTTGTTTTGTATAGAACAATGAAAGTATGTTCTTAATACAAACGATATTGACGACTTGATAACTTTAATAGGCCACTAGTCTAAATACCACATGTTAAGATAGTCAGTAAGATAAATTCGTTACATGTTGTGCTAGTAACCTAATACGATGTATATGGGGTCAGGAAATTCCATATGTGAATTCAAACTTTGCTCTCACCCAATATGGAATTTACTGACCCCATTTAAAAAAGTGTCTTGATTTACAAATAATACAAGTTAGAATTTGTTTCAGAACGAAAATGAACTGTTTAACTGACATTTTCTTTATCAAAACAAGGCAGAAGAAAATTGTGTGATTTAAATAAAGATGCAATAAAATATTTGAAAAAGAGAGGGATTGTTTTCTGTTTTGGTCATCTTATGTGATTGAAAATACAATTTTGCAACAACTACATTTTTCATTATTTGCAACAGTTAAACCTAAGAAATACCAGTAGAATATATTGTTAAAGAGTAAAATCACACAAATACTGAACTCTGAGGAAAATTCAGATAGGTAAAATTGTCAAAATTAGAGTACATCAGTTATCACCGTGTCACAATCTCAATCGTAACAAAAGTTAACAATTATTTAACAAAAAAGCACTAAAAAGCATATAGAACGAAATTCATAACAGTGTGGTCGACAGTAAAACGTTTATTAGTAATTATACTGAAAAGTTTACCTTTAACTTGTTTGTCGTGGGCGATTATTTTATGCTCACTCAGTCTATCGGAGGCCTTCAAGTGGGGATTTAAATAATCATTTGTTACAAATTTTGATACATAAAATGAAACTTTCTTTTCACAAATCATTTAAGGAATTTATTTTAAATAATTGTTATACCATCACTTACAACAGTTTCACTTTTAAGAATATTAATGTCCAGAGCTGATATCAATAAATAATAATAATAAAAAAAGTTTATTCATGGTAAAAAAAAAACCAACAACTTTTAAGTTAATAGGGACCCGCGTTATTTCAGAAAATATCTTATTGATTAAAAGAACAAAAACTTCTACGTTGTGATCATTTAAGAGTGGCCTTCTATTTATTCAATGCTAACCATGTGGGCTTTGTTTTTTTTTTATATACCATAAATCGATTCGTTCATTCAGATATTTGTCAGTTTGCCTTGGCATTTTTCTTACAAAAATTACATCCATGTGATGTATTCTTTTCATGGAGAATGAATGTTGCACCTTATTTTATTTGTTATCGGTTTTTTTGTGTGTATCATTGACGTATAAGACAACCTGAATCTTCTTTATTCAAATTTAAAACATACGAGATGGCAATTATGACACAAAATAACTAAATTAAACTTACAGCAGAAGAAAGATAATGAACATCGCTTTTATAGTCTTCTAAATATCGAAGACGCGTGGTCTTTTTAAAAATGATGTAAAATTTATAAAGGAAACAACAAACAAAATAGTTCGAATATTTATATTGGAAAAAGTAACGGTGTGTAAATCATAACAATTATTTTATTTCAATGAAAATCAAACTGTTGAATTTTTTACGCTGCGAGCAAATTTTTAATTTTGGTCGCATTTTGAAAATCAATAAATCTTGTATTCTTGTTGGAAGCTGCACTGTGTAGTTTATACCCGTTTTTTTCAATGCCACACAAATCCAACACAGACAAAAAAAAAAAATGGTAGGTTCAAGAAATAATTGATACAAACTATACTTTATTGTAGTTTTAACATGGGTAGGCATTATATTCGTGATTATTTTTGCCCGAGCGATATCGAAAAACTATTATAAAAAGTGTCCTAGTTCAGTGAAAATGTACGTCATACTTATTTCCTAAACAAATAAATAAACAAACATTAATTAACATACAACACTACCAAAGGCCAGAGACTCCTTACTTGTATGATTTTGTAAAAAAAACATGCATCTTTTTAAAACAGTCGAAAACAAAATTGTCTGTCCAATGGAAAAGTCGAAGCCCAAAAAAGATGAACAGTGCATTATAGAAACATAGAAGCTGGTTGCAAAAGTTGACGACAAGATCTATTTTATAACTTGAGTAGGGCCTAATACTATTAACCTGAAATAAATATATTTATAGCAATTCCCTTGATACGAAAGATCTACATGTTGCCTTGGACTTTTTTTTTCTTTTTTTTTTTGCTCTTTGGTTGGAGTTTTGTCTCAATGACAATTCAATTTTCATTCTTATCATAGATATAACTGCATGTTAAAATAAGAATATGAAGTGTGATAGACAATCAGACACATTCTTTCCAGGGACCAACAGGCGTTATCAAGCTATAGGTCCCCGTATGGCCTTCGACCATTAGCAAAATACACACTTTATAGAATGAAAGCTCCAAGAGGTCTTGGGATGAAAAAAACAAACATAAAAGATGAGTGAGAAAAAAAATAGGGATACCGCATGGAAATTGGAAAATGGTCCGCAACATTAATTTAATCAACTCACTTAGTTGAAATTAAAGACCTGGCGAATTTTAGCCTTTTGCAATGGATGTGATGTATGTTTAAAATGGTTTGTTTGGACATTTTTATAAATTAAGTCTTGTTTTTAAATTATTTGCAAGTAAGTTTTAAGTCATGAACAAATAATCACTCACAGAAAGACGTCAAATCCATCAACAAAAGAAAAAAATTAATAGACGACCGACAACGCACAGAATATCATGTATGTGTTCCGGACCATATGAGTATTTGGACCATACGCATATATCATGACCATAAGGGTATACTAATATGGTCCAACCATACACGTATGGTCCAAATACTCATAAGGTCCGGAACATATTTTATTTGCGATCACAAATGCACGAAGACGTCCATTTCTATGTAAATTGGGTCGATTTTTTTATATAGATAAGATGAATGCGTTTCTGTTGCCAAGTGTTTTTCACAAGTATAGTAGCAGTATAGCAGAACGGTTTAAGTTTCCTATATACACCAAATGATACATTTTGCCAATACAATAACGTAAATGCATGCAAATTTTACAAGGTTTAATCCAAATAGCTTTCTTACTATCCAATAACTTTCAAGTACGAAAAAGACAGGGCAGAAGTATATTTTGTCTTTATGTTTCGTATTTGCACAACTTTTGAAAGTGGATTATGCATTCGTTCTAAAATAAAATTAGACCAGATAAAAGTTAAAAGATTACATAACTCGACAATCGCAATTGTTAAATCCGAAAAAGATAATCAATCAATACATGCATTCAGTAAGTCATTCTTTTTTCTGAAAGAACATGGCTTTGCGATATTTTATTATGAAAATTGATTGTCGAAACATAACAAAAACACAAGTAAAGGACGTTTAATTAATCAATATAAATCAAAACACAAATTCCTGATTAGTATTTCGAATTATTTTATATAGGCGTTGAGAACCTTTGGTGACCCCACGGTTTAAATGTTTATATTAAGGACGTCGTGAGCAATGGGCGTTATAGACGAACGTTCACCTAATCTGTCCCAGTCAATGGGATATTAAAGTGCGCCAATCAATGTCCATAGCCACACTGTTATGAATTCGATACTATAAAAAACAACCACGTTCATTGCTTACTTATTTATGTATTTAATTTATGTATGCTAAATCAACCCATAAGGGATTGAAATATTCTAAGTCCTGTAAAGAGTTGCCGCCGTCGATCAATGACAAAAAAATTGATTTAAAAAATGCCAAAGAATTTCTGTTCTGTGGGTATTTTCCATATTATCCATCATATCAATCATGCGTTTATATAAAGTCAAGATACCTGAACTACTTTATTTTGTAATTACAAATCATGCACCTCATTTAAGGCTCAAAGCTTTTATAAATCAGAATTATAATTTACCTTATATAGCCTATTAGCTGGCAATGACAAATTTTTGTCTGTTTATTCCGTATTTAATAATTATCGATAAATTCAAGGTACACAAGATATAAAACACGTTGTAAAATCGACACTGAATTGGTAATCTTTACAATTTAAAAATAAATAAAATAAAAATAGCACAGGGCTTTGAAAACCTTAGGTTGCAAATTATTTAAATAACAGTATTTCATTTGATTCTCCTTTGCCTTAGTTTTATTTTTGAGGTTCCGGTTATTTTAGGTTTTGAACTGTTATCTTGGCCTGGAGAATCACCGTAGACACAGTATTTATCGAAATGCACACCTGGTGTAGTAAACTTGGTACCATTAATGTTATATCCAAAAAGATGCAGTTTGATACCCAAAGAGACAACTAGTCCAAATGAAGTACAAGACATTTTAGGAAAAAAAATCGTTAAATGGTGGTTTGAACCTGGTTTTGTGACATGCCAAACCTACCGTTGTATGGCAATGTTAGATACAACATAAGAATGTTAAAACTTTTTCAACTGCACAGGTTAGTCTGTAGTATGTGGATATATAGCCTTTTTTGTTATGATGGACCATAAAAATAAATTTAGTCTAAGTTTAAACTTAATGAATATTCTTTTGGTTTGGAAGTATATTCAAATAAAATAAGATACTTTTGACAGGAAAAATATTTTTGTTTGATTACCTTTCTGTATTTCAAACCTCAGCCAAAATATATCGTGTTCTCAATTTTATTCAAGCTTTCCGACATTTTATCCAATGGTAAACGTTCAAACGTTTTTTGAAAGCAACCTTGTCTTTATTGTTTTATTTTCCAATCTACAAACGAACTTGACCGGGCCAGAATAGGTGGTGTTACATCCATCTTACAAAGTCTATCCAAATAATTGTTGCAAAAAATGTCGGACAAAACTGGTAGTGTGGGTGTCCTATACTTGTAGTGAGGTGAAAGTATTTTGGCTTCGTGTTGAAGGCTTCACTGTGACTTTGAGATGAATAACAGCAATGAAAGAGCCGTTCCCTTGTTGTTGTTTTTTCATAGATTTTAGTGTTTTGCATGTATTGATTTTGTGTCATGGATAAATACCCAATATTTCTTGTTTTTCTATTAGAATGTTGAAATATACAATGTCACATAATCGCCTATCCATACAGTGACCGTGTCTGTATAAATGATCTAAAATGTTCTAGAGGTTCCGAGAATCTTTATTCGAAAGATATCGAAGGAACACTGCCAAAACTCACCAATATAATGGTATGATCACCTTAGGGATACGCAATAAAGAATGACTAGGTGGTATCAAAATAGTCCTTGCAACTTTATTAACCTTCTAGAATAATGAAAAAAATACTGTTATGATAAATGTTTTATTAGTGTATCTAAATATCAGTTTAATGATGAGCATTGTGTTATCATTATATTGTATTGTGTAATTATAAGGATTTCTAACAAAACAAACGTGCTTCAAATGTTTGATTTAAGTTAATAAAACACATGTAAGATAATATATATGCAAAATAACATATGAAAGAAATAAGACAAACAAAACCTTTTCGATTTTAGAACACAATGAATTTCATGACGAAAAACATGAAAAATACGGTTACTGGAAACGCCAGTTCATTTGTGTGTTACTCATTTTCATTTACTACATAATCTATTTCACAATTATGTCTACAAATACATTTCAACATTTGACGTTATATTTGAATATGGACGGATAGTATACTTCACTTCAAAATGATGATGATAGTAAAATACAATGATATAATGGGTTATTTTTAAGGAATTATTTTCACCGGTATAATTCGAAAATTTATTGCTAACAACAATTTTTTCTCTTTTTAAATTTGCAAAAGAGAGGCAAAATATTCCAAAAGGATCTTCAAACTAATAAAGATTAATCAAACACATAATGTAATAAAAAAAAATGAAAGACGACAAAAATACAAAAATACAATCCACAGTACACCAAACACGATATTTAAAACAAAAGATTTGCATATGGTTAATAAAGTTTTATTTTTTAATTTGTTACCTTAATTGTCAATACAAGTAAGACTTCAACATTTAAATACAATTTTACTTTTTCAACGCTCATTTCTTAAAGCGAAATATAAGAAAGCATTGAATTGTTGATAAAAGGAAACGATACCAATAGTACTAATGGAATAATAATCACATGCGAATGAAAAAAATTTCTTTATAAACCATGCTGCAATAAAGAAGTTTCAATGTTATATGTACTGAACATGCCATAACTGATATGGATATCGGAAATGTATGAAGTCGAAATAAAAACAACTATCAAAACAGAAAACGTTTCTAGGTTGCACTTTGTAAATACAGCTGTTTCTCAAAACACGCCTCTTTTGGCGAGATCTTGAATATTCATAGAAATTAATATTGTTTACATACTGGTTCCCAGTTATGCTCTCTGTGTTCCATCTCACAGAGACATTACTTGGGTATGTTACCAGTAAATAAACATGTGTATATTGTTTACATTGAAATCTGTGGTAAACTTTCATTCGAGGTAGGGATACTAAAGAAAATTAGTGTTGTTTAAACTCTTAAGAAGTTCAGGGCATATAAACGTTGAAAATATGCCGCACAGCCCTTTATTTTGACCTTTGAAAAAAAATGTGGTGCATATGAACTTTCAATTCTAGGATAAGATTTTTTTTCAAAACTTCATAGTAAAAGTGGTACAATTTTAGCCGTATAAGGAGTTCCTATGGGAAATTGCATTGTCAATATTTACAGAAATGCAACCTCTAGATGAATTACGCACGAGGAAGTTTCGACCCTTTGCATAAATTTTATTAAATTCAAACAAAATGCTGAGTATGAAGCTTTTAAAAAGTATACTTCTGATAGCAAAACCATACACATTCAATTGGTTACTTAAAACTGACGTTCATGTGTTAAATTTTATTAACACAATACTGCTAATTCGAGATGTTAAAAACATGAGTACCCGTTCTTAGAGATGTTACAACCGTGTACTACTAAAAGTATCAGATAATAACATGCATGCCAGTGGTCATTCACGAGTTATAAAACGTAATAGTTGTAAAATTATTGTAAATTAAAATCATATTTTAGAATTTCGGAAGCGTTTGAAGCAGGAGATATTTTTCCACTGCCCCTACTGTCAAGAACATAGTACGGTATTTGTGTTTCCCCTTAAAGTATTGAAAGCATTGGGTGATACATTTTTAAAATCGTGATATTAGAAATTACAAACAAATACTAGTTGCTCCAGTATTGCAACGGTAATCTTAGTTTGAAACCTATTACATGCCTAGATTAACTCATCATAAAACCAAGATTAAAGTGTTGTACCCCTGCACGTGCGTTACGTCTACGAAAGATTCATCACTAATGCCCTTATAAAATCAGTTAGACAAACAAAATAAGGTACGAAATCGGAGGGCATTAAGGACCAATAATTCCAAAAGGGTTCTGCCTAATACAGCTAAGGTTTTCTCTTTTTGAGTAGAACATCCTGTGTATTTCAAAAAATGAAGGTAAAGTTTGTTTTCAATTGATTGAAGAGATGTAACTGAAGGTACACGGTTATCTTAGATTAGAAATGTACACTTGTTTTAATAACTAGGCTTTCGAAGGTTTATAATTAAAATATAGTATATTACATATAGTATACTTAAATCATTATTTTAAAAGGACATTCGGGCTAAAATTATATGTTAAACTAATTGTCCCCCAACACAGCGATCATTATAATACATGTTACAAAATCACAATTGGTTTCTATATTATATTCTCATAGACTGTTTTACAACTTGTAAAATATAAGATAATAATTAACTTGGCAACAATCAAGTCAACAATCAAATAACACAAAAAATATACAAACAGAATTAGTGAAAGGTAACATGGGACATATATATTATTTTTGTCGTTCAAAATTTTTAATTATCAAAAATAGTTTGTTTCTTGATATCATATCAATATCAACAAATCATACACACAAATGAAAAGATAATGGTTATCATAATGTAACCAATTTTTAGAATATGAAAATTGTGTACAAGGTGTTATTTATAAATAAAAATATGTGTACCAGTTGTGGACGTCTAGAAAGTCTACATACAAATGTATTTCGTAATTATATCCACATAAAAAAGTTGACATCATTTCTTTCAATACGAATATTTACATTTCAGAAACGTATAAAGATATAAAAATGTATGTTCATTTCTCTGCAATGATATATCTGTGTATGAGAGATGAGCAAAGGTCTACTCAAACGAGCAAACTTAAACTGTGTTGTAAATATTCAGTTTTGCGTTAAGCTATGATTTTTTCTTGCGACATTTCTTGATAAATGTTTGACATTTTCCATAAAATTCCCAAATTGCAACCAATATAACAGCCACAACAAGAAGTAAAAGTACTGCCCATAACAAAATGTTTGATGTTGTAAGGTTAGGCGATTCTGAATTTTGCATTCTTTCTGAAGTCTTAATTCCTCCTGAAACATGAATAAATTTAAATATTGTATTACAACAAACTAAGAGGAAAATGAAACTGAATTAAAATAAAATAGAATGATATAAAAAGTGATCAGTTTTTGATAAAGGAAAAGGATTTAGTTTTCTTTATAATTCATTTATGCTAAATATCAATAATGACCACTCTCCACCATTCTAAATTAATCATTTTTATTCAGTAATGCAAATAGTTATCAAAGGTACCACGATTATACATATTAAATAACCTGTATACCGAAGTGCTTTGTCAATTTCAAGTCTCAATTTCTAAAATTAACGATAGGATAGATGCCAAGGAAACATATGTGCCGACATAATCACAAATATAATTACAATGATCTTAAAAGGTCATGCAATAAGATATATACTCTTAATGTCACGGAACGACAAAATTATTTTAACAATTAAAATTAATAATTGCTGGAGTTGCCAGCAATTCTTAAGCAATATTTGAACTACTATTTTTAATGAAATCTAATTTTACAGAATATGGATTTAAGACTTAATTCCATTTAAGATTTAATTTTGACAGCAGCTAACAAGCGATGTTTTAAAAACAAGGTTCTATTTCCTTCGGAAATGTTGTAACTACAATCCCCATCCCTTTTCATGAATGTGACCTACCGATTAAGACTATTTACAGGGTTTGTGATAACATGAGCAACAGAACGGGTGCCACATGTGAAGCAGGACCTGCGTAGCTTGAGATCACCCCCAATTTTTTGTTGGGTTCGTGTTGCTTAGTCTTTAGCTTTCTATGTTGTGTCATGTGTATTATAATTTATCTGTTTGTCTTTTTCATTTTTAGCCATGGCGTTGTCAGTTTATTTGGTATTTTTTACCCTGTTTTTGTAAGCGGTAATACTTGACAGCCGAGGAAATGTAAGTACCGAAATACGTAGTAAGAAAATGACAAAAAAGAACATACATGTATAACCAAATTGCGTTCTTTAAAAATGAAATGCAATCGTCAACCTATAGCTATCTGATTGTTTGCCATGAAAGATCAACTATTTTTGATATAAAGATGTATGGTTTCATCGGATTTCTATTATAAAAGATGACATTGATTTTTATTTGTACTTTGTTCAAGAAATAATTTCTCTCTCTCCAATCCTTCTTTCTCATTCAGTAGATACCAATACAATATGGTTAATAGAAGGCAACCACTGTATGTTACTTTCTGGTGCGCTATTATGGAAACAGAGAACGTTTTCTTACTCAATAAATAAAGCTCTGATATCAGATGTCTTTTGTCGAACAAGAGCTAGAGTAAAGTGATATACTTTTTATAATTACCTTTCATCATGTTCGTAGCTGGAACGGACAAACCACAACTCGGATAATCACCAGTCATTGCTTCTGGAAAAGACACAAAATAGTACTACCTAAATATTGTTTAACTTTTGATCTACAAAGCAACACATGGAAATCCCTTGAATTGAAATAAAAACTCTAATCCGTCTTAAATGAGCATATTTTTTGCCATTAGCGGTGTTTCAACGTTTGAGAGGTATGTTGCACAAAGTGTTTCAGAAATGAATCTTTAAATGACTTGTGTATATATTGCTGATTTTTTTCTGTTTAGAACAAAGTCAGGAATGATAGTTGTTATCCATTCGTTTATGTGTTTGAGCTTTTGATTTTGACTTTGCCTTTCCGGTTTCAATTTTTCCTCAGAGTTCGGTATTTTTTTTTTTTTTTTACTTTTTACACCCACTGTCCAAAATTAAGAACGTGTTGACTGGTCCTCAAGTTTATTTATTACTGCAACATTCTGTATGTAATTTCACCCTGTCATGATCTTTCAAAAAAGTTTGACAAAAATACCGACCTCCATGGAAAATTCAAACAAGGAAATTCCAGTAAAACAGACAAAATCAAACGTTATCAATTTTCGGAACACATACCACCAAGATTAAGTTTTTAGCCTTTACAATTCATAGTAATCACGGTAGATTGAACTACGTAACAATAATTCTCTCTTTCTTTACTTATTAAATAATAGAATTTTATTAAATGAAAATTAAATTCATTTATTGAATTAACATATACATGTATTGAGACTCGACAAATCGAGTCGTCCTTACTCTTATTATGCTAATTTGAGCATGTGACAGCCGAGTAGTAAAAGTCCGTGCAATTTAACGGTCTCTTTTACCTTGAAAACCGAACAGAGTGGACGTTAAAAAATTAAGAGAAATATTTTACATACACTATCAAGATAAGTATTGTTTTAATTAGTTCGTTTAAGAATTCATATTTTGAATTTAATTCGGATTTAAAGATTTCATTTATGTTTTTTGTAATAATTAAATTAACTTATTACTTCGTTGAATTTAACGTGCGGATGGGCCACGTGGTATTGGAAAATTTTAAATGAATAATTTTTACTAGTACATGCATTGCCTAAATATTTTTAATTTCACATTTTAATTTATCCTTGATGCAGAATGTAAAAGTATTATACCTGTTATAATTCGTAGAGGCAGGTATGTGTATGTTTACAGATTAAGTTAATTATTCTTATTTATATATTTTACACGTCATTCTCGTGATATACATGTACCGGTGAGACATTTATTTAGATAAGAGACAATTTAAGGAATTAAATTATTGATTTAAGATCAAATGATTGAGTCTAGAAAGAGAGGGAGAGGTTACGAAAGCAAGATGGAGACGGGTCAAACATCGCTCCTCAGATAAGTTATATTTACAATTGGAATTTCTAGAGATAATATAGTAACTTCTGAATATAACATTTATGATTTTGACATGGGACCATCCGCCCTAAGTAAGCTTTTACTAGCTTAAGGATTTTTTAAGTGTTTTTGAAACATTGAAACTTATTAGCAATATACGTAAAACCCCGAGAGACTTTATTCTTCTCCTACTATTTACCAACGCCCGGGGCATTCGTTTTGACAGATGAGTTATACTCGAACACCAAAGTTTAATTTATGAGGCTCTACACGCGTGGGTAAAATGGAAGAACAAAGTACAACCAGTACATCTGATATACTAAATCAAAGTAGAGATGTATCTATACGGTGAACAAAATAAAACTGTTTCCTTAGAAAATTTATACCAATTAATGCTTGATATGAATAATAGATTGACATCAATTGAAAAAGGAATGAAACAAGTCAACCAAATAAATCGGACATTAACAAACCTAGTTTCGGAATTACATGAAGTGAAAAGTACAGTTTCCAAAATAGACAAAGATGTTAAAAGCCTTAATAATAGATGTGATAAGCAAGAAACTGAAATATCTAAAGTTATAAGAGACAATTTTAACTTAAATAAAGATCTTACACAGCTAAATAAAACTAATGCAGAAACTGATAGGAATCTACAAGGCATAAGTGACTTCATGGATGATTTTAAAGAGAAACATGAACAAAATGCCAAAGATGTGAAATATGTTAAAACAACAGTGACTCAAGTAAAAAACGATTTAAACGATCAAGCAATCGAACTTAAACGTGAAATAAAATCAACACTTAGTGGCATCAGAGAGGAAAATAAAGATCTAAAGGAGACTGTATTAGATTTAAAGTGTAGATCAATGAAGAATAATCTAGTTTTCACGGGTCTACACGAAATACAAGAAGAGGACACGGAAGATGTTATAAGAAAATTTGAGTTGAATGAACTGCGAATCACACACAGGGTTGAATTAGGTAATGTCCATAGATTTGGTCACGGAGCTATGCCTGGTAGGAGAGGTCGACCAAGACCGATCGTAGCAAGATTTATATTTTACAAGGATCTTGCCAGAGTACTGTCAAACACATACAGGTTGAAAGGAAAACCATATGGAGTAAACCAGCAATTCCCTGATGCCATCGAACAGGCAAGGAAAAGTCTGTACCCGATAATGAAACAGAAGCGAGCTGAGGGTTGTCACGTAAGACTAGTGCGGGACATTCTGTACGTCGATGGACAAATGTATACCACTCCGCCAGCAGAGGATTCCCATGCAGTACCGGCACCGAATAGTCCGATTAACTTCGCTACCCCAGAACAACGGCAGGCAAGTAAGAGACGTCGCACTTCTTCAACACCCAAAGGGTACTAGGAACCCCACGGAGAGACAATAAATAAGGGACAAAGAAATGAAACAAAAGAAATTATATTTAATGTGTTATCATTAAACTGTTGTGGTTTAAGGAATAGGATGCAATATCCAGAATTTGTTGAACTTATTCATAAATATGACTTTATTTGTTTATCTGAATCAAAAACAGATGACTTTGATATAATAGATATACCAGGTTATAAATTTATTATGCAAAATAGAAAAACTAAGTCAAAAGTAAAATCAGGTGGCATAGCTTTTGGTTATAAAGAAAAATATGAAAAACAAGTACATCTGATTGAAACAGAAAGTAAATTGGTACTTTGGTTAAAAATATCTGCAGAAATTTTTGGCACTGTGGAAGATGTTTTAATTGGTAGTATTTATATTCCGCCTGAAAACTCTTTATATAAAATTCCAGATGCAATAAATGAGCTTGAGCAGGAATTTCTAAATTTTTCTCTTAATTATAAATATATTTTGCTCACTGGTGATTTTAATAGTAGAACCAGTATTGATTCAGATTTTTTTGAGATTTCAGAAAGTCATCATGATAATTCCGATTATGTTGTTATAGATTATGCTAGTTGTTTAAACCAGTTTAACATGTTACGTATGAGATGTAGTAAAGATGTATCTAAAAATTCATATGGTAACCATTTACTTGATATGTGTAAAAATAATAATTTATTTATATTGAATGGTAGAGTAAACGGCGATAAAGAAGGCATGTTTACTTGTAGACAGTCAAGTGTTGTCGATTATTTTATTTGTACACATTCATTGTTATACTGTATACATGAAATGCTTGTCTCTGATTTTTCGTCATTATATTCTGATGTGCACTCGCCTTTGTCTTTGACTATGTCATTTAAACTAACTAGCACTGTAGATAAAAATATATATGTAAAAACGTGCTCTAATGAAAATGTAAAAAAGATAAATACATGGGATACTAAAAAGGAAACAGAATTCGTTGAGAGCATTGACAGAAATAAATTAAGGGAATAAGAATCAGAGTTGAACATGCTAGAAACTAGCATTCTAGCTAAAGAAAACATAAATAGAGTCGTTGAACAGGTGAACTCTATTATTTTAGAATCTGCAGAAAAAGTTTTGGGATCAAATAACAAGGGGATAAACACACACTACAATAAAAAGGCAAACAAGCCTTGGTTTAACAAAAAATGCTGGGAAACAAGAAAATGTTTCCGTATCGCAAAAAGAAGGTATAAATATACTAAGACGGAAAATAATCGAAAACACATGAAAAAATCAGAGCGAGATTATAAGAGACAACTAGATAAATCATTAAAGGAACATAGAAAAGAAATAAGAAAGAAGATAAACATATTAAAAAACAGCAACTCGAAGGAATTTTGGAAGATCTTGAATACAAACAGGGGGGTAAAACCAGCTAATATTTCTGTTGATGTTCTTTATGAATTTTTTAAGAGTCTTAATTCTTCCAGTTCTGAAGATGAAAACCCACCTATTTCACAAGAATTGCAAGAATTAAACGAAATTATTAACAGTAGTATTACTGAGGTAGAAATTTTTACATGTATAAAAAAACGGAAAAACGGAAAAGCATGTGGTGATGATTTAATTATAAATGAATATATAAAGTCTACATGTAATTTTTTTATGCCTGTTTATGTTAAACTTTTAATGTTATATTTAGTTCTGGGGATGTACCAGAATCATGGCTTATTGGAAATATTATACCTTTTTATAAGAACAAAGGAGATCAGCTCGATCCACAAAATTATAGGCCTATCACTATTTTAAGCTGTTTAGGTAAACTTTTCACTTCAGTGCTCAATCTTAGAGTAAGTTCATTTTTAGAGAACTTTTTATTACTGAAAGAAAACCAGTTTGGATTTAGAAAAAGTTATTCTACTACCGATAGCATTTTTGTACTTCATTTATTATTTGAACTGTTAAGAAATAAGAAGAAAAAACTGTATTGTGCCTTTATAGATTTTGCAAAGGCCTTTGATACTGTTTGGCATGCAGGACTTTGGTCAAAATTGATTAAATACTCGGTGGATGGTAAAATGTATAATACTATTACAAATATGTACAGTAACATAAAATCTAGAATTTTTTATAGTAATGAATTTTCAGATTTTTTCCCGTGTAATGTTGGTGTTAGGCAAGGGGAAAGTTTATCCCCTATACTTTTTTCTTTATATGTTAATGATTTACAAGATTTTCTAAGAGACAAGAACATAGATGGTTTGAAAACTCTATCAGATGAATTAGAAATCGAACTTGATTGTTATCTTAAACTTTTTGTAATATTATATGCAGATGATACAGTTTTGTTATCAGAGTCGCAAGTTGACTTACAAAAGCAACTGGATACTTTATCGGAATACTGTGAAGTGTGGAAATTGAAAGTGAATGTACAAAAAAGTAAAATTGTAATTTTCTCTAAAGGGAGACTACCTAATAATGTTCAGTTTAATTATAACGATATTGTACTAGAAATTGTTAATGAGTTTACTTATTTAGGTGTCTTATTCAGTAGAACAGGAAGTTTTTTAAAGGCAAAAAAGGCACAAGCAAAAAAAGCCACATGTGCTATGTACGATGTTATCAAAAAAGGAAGATTGCACAATCTTTCTATTGAATGTCAAATCGAATTGTTTGATAAGATTGTTAAACCTATTTTAATTTATGGTAGTGAAGTCTGGGGTTTTGGTAATAATTCGGTTATAGAAAGGGTTCATACGAAATTCTGCAAACTTTTACTAAAGGTTAAAAATTCTACACCTAATTTTATGATATATGGAGAATTGGGCAGATATCCTTTGGAAATTGATATAAAACTCCGTATAATTAACTACTGGACAAAATTATTGTCTGGAAAACAAGAAAAACTTCCTGCAATTCTATACAAGTACTCATTGTATAAATATAAAAATGATATTACTTGGTTAAAAAATGTTAAATCTATTCTTGATGAATCGGGTTTGTCATTTGTATGGGACACCCAATATTTTGTAAGTGATACATGGCTATATACTATTGTAAAACAAAATCTTGTTGATCAATTTAAACAGAAATGGCATACTGACGTGCTAGAATCGCCAAAAGCTTTAAACTATCGTATGTATAAAGAAAACTGTGAATTTGAATATTATTTAAAAAATTTAGATGATAGAAATATTATTACAATATGTAGACTGAGAACAGGAAATCATAGATTTCCTATTGAGACTGGTAGATGGCAAAATGTTGCAAGAGAAAATAGAAAATGCTTAATTTGTAACTCTGGCGATATCGGAGATGAATTTCATTATATTTTGATATGCTCTGTATTTAATGATAGTCGTAAACAGTTATTGAAAAAAAATTATACAAATCAACCAAATTCGTTGAAATTTAATGAACTGATGAATAGTAAAAATCTTTCTGATCTTAACAGCTTGTGCAAATTTATAAAACTAGTCAATATGTATGTAGGCTCTCCTGGGTAGCTCATGTACTTGATATAATTAAGTTTAATATGTATACTGTAATTAATGATATTTGACTCTCTCTTGCTTTCGTATAACTTTTGCATATATGTACATATACATTATGTAATATTTATTGTGTGAATCTCTATACCAATGTAATTTGGTTTGTTGAGAAATAAAGATATAGTTGATAGATATGAGTAAATTAATATTGAAGTCGATGCATTGATACTGTTATAAAAATAAGTTAAATTAAGAGACAGATGATACTAATTATGTGATGTTAGTCAGTACTTCAATTTTTAACCTATTTCGTTTATACAAATGCCTAGAATTGGTCGACGGAGAAATAGGAATGGGCGCGCACGAGTGCCCGTTGTTGAAGCTCAACCACCAGAGAGACGACGCGGAAGGAGGAACCGTGCAGTTGCTGCACCAGGAATTCAAGATGTTGGGGCAGTTGTTGGTGAAGTACAAGCACCTCTTCCTCTACCAATCCAGGCTCCTTTGCCTATTGAAAGACAACCTGCCTTGCAAGGTCCCGTAACACCAGCGCTGAACGTACAAGCGTCATTTGCGCAAGTTGAAATTCCAGCTCCTGTACCAATGCCTAATCAAAATGGTGAAATAAATAATGATCCTATGCTTATACCTAATCAGTCAGAATGTGATGTTTACGTATCTCGAAATTTAAAAGAAAAAGTATGGAATAGAGAATACATAGATTTGTCATTACTTCTTTATCAAAACTTTATTAGTCAAATTGACAGACCTCAAAATGTTATAAGTTATGATAATGCAGTCGGTTCACTTGTAATCACATCAAACAAAAACAGCAAAGTTAAATCTATTCAAAACATTGAGTCATGGACTGATGCATTTATAAACTATATGAAAATATTTATTCAACGTTTTCCAAATTTAGCTAATGAATTGACCACTTATATGTCAATCATTAGAGGTACATAAGTGTCTTTTGAGAAGATTTATTGTTATGACCAGCAATTTAGATTAAGAATGGCAAACAATCCTACAAGATCTTGGTCTTCCATTGATGGCATTTTATGGTACACCGTCATAGCTAATGGGGAACCGGAGGGTAATACAATTCAACAGGCAAGTGTAGGTAATCGACCATGTTATGATTACAATTTTAAGGGAGCTTGTCATCGACAAAATTGTTTTTACACCCATTTATGTATGAAATGCGGAAAGGCCCACCCTTTCGCTGGCTGTCCACAACAAGCAAATAGCAACCAGGCATATGCTCGTGCTCAAAATGCAGCCCGAGGCACATATCAAAATACAGTAAGAGTTGCTAGAAATTTTGCACCTAGAACTCAAACACATTTTCAAAGAGCAGCGAATTCGAATCAAGGATTTAGACCTCGAGGAAGCAGATTCCCTGCCCTTCGAATGGCCGCACCACACACATTTAACAATTAAATTTTATATTTTTCAGAATCTTTAATTAATCCGCTGGACATATGGTGTCTTGGCTTTACCCCGATCAATGTCACAGAATTAAATAAACTCCTTTTCAATTACCCAAATCATTCATTTGTACTAATATTGTCCACGGTTCAAATGTGGAAATTGGAAAAAAGGACATTAAATCCGCCTTCAGATTGCTAAAAATTTATCCAGGGGACTTTGATCTATTAGGGTTTAAACTTAATGAATATTATTTCATAGATAAATCATTGCCTATGGGGTACTCAGAATCAAATTACTTATTCGAAAAATTTTCAACTTTTATTCAATGGGCTGTCATGAATGAGTCCAATTCAGATAATCTTGATCATTATTTGGATGATTTTTTATTTGCCGGTAAAAGCAATACTGAGGATTGTAAAAATCTGATGAATAGTTTTGATAGAGTATGTTGTCGTCTTGGAGTCCCAATTGCTCATGAAAAAACAGAAGGCCCAACAACAAAACTTAGTTATTTAGGTTTACTTATAGACACAGAAAAAATGCTAATACAAATCCCGGAGGACAAAGTATTAGAGTTAAAGTCGAAAATTAAATGGGTATTGGGTAGGAAAAAGATCACTTTAAAGGACCTACAATCTTTGTGTGGGTCATTAGCTTTTTGTGCAAAAGCTCTACCTGCCGGCAGAGCATTTAGCAGACGAATTTATTTGGCAAGAAGTCACGCAAAGAAACCGCATCATTATGTCAGAATCACAGAAGGCATGTATCAAGACTTATTGGTATGGGAATTGTTTTTAGACAAATTTAACGGCATTAGTTACATGCTTGACATTGATTGGACTTCAAATTCAGTTATAGGTTGCATTTCTGTAAAAATTGACAATGCAATTTCCCATAGGAACTCCTTTTACGGCTAAAACTGTACCACTTTTACTATGAAGTTTTGAAAAAAATCTTATCCTAGAATTGAAAGTTCATATGCACCACAATTTTTTTCAAAGGTCAAAATATAGGGCTGTGCGGCATATTTTCAACGTTTATATGCCCTGAACTTCTCAGAGTTTAAACTTACACTAATTTTCTTAACTACACCTACCTCGAATGAAAGGTTACCACAGATTTCAATGTAAACAATATGCACGTGTTTATTTACTGGTAACATTCCCAATTTCTGTCTCTGCGATATGGAACACAGAGAGCATAACTGGGAACCAGTATGTAAACAAAATTATTTTTCTATGAATATTCAATTACTCCCCAAAAGAGGCGTGTTTTGAGAAACAGCTGTATTTACAAAGTGCAACCTATACAGACATTTATTCAAATAGAAAACTCTCTAAAATCAGTTTTTCTCACATTAATACTCATTTATCAGAATTAAAGTCTTAAAGAAATCACTGTGTATACTCTAAGTTTTTCTTTACTATACATTTGATACCCCCTCCCCTGTTTCAATTTTTTAAAGAATTTGAAAACAAGACTTGAATTATTGCCAGCTTACCCTATTTGCATATTTTCTGATAAAAAATGCCTAGAACCTGTTAAAAACTATTTTGATAACATATTGAAAGCATATCAGATATCATAAATGTAATGTTTAGCAGTCAATCATTACAACATTCAAGATTATATAAAGTATCCAATCCAGCCTCTATCTCCAGTCCACATCTTACTGTATGCCTATTTGTCAATTTAAAGAACACATTTTCTGCCTCAAATGGTCAATTTAGAATTCTTGTCACAACAGTATCATTTGTAACCATATATCTGACACAAATTAGCTACTATATATACTAGAAGTGTTCAAACAAAGCCATATTTGCAATAGTTGTATGTATGCAGATACCAGTCTGAGATATAAATTCACTTAAAATGTGGTAGAGATGACTGCTAACATCTGATTTTTGCATAACTTCCAAGCATAGTTATTGTTTTCTATATCAAGAACTTTAAAATCATAAAATCATAGCATTTACAAGTTAAATTATTTGTTTTATGACCCAGGGGGTAGGCAATTTTTCTATGTTTTTTGCCCCTGGGGCCTCAAATTTCCTAAATCATTCTGCTGTTTCTAGCAATTTGGAATATTTAGTACATATTCAGGATAGAACACACTATTGTAAGTTTTCTTGAGATATTTTTGTTTTTCTAGCTTGTATTTATTATGCCGTGGTGACAAAAAAGCAGATTTAGGTGTTGCGGCTTACTTTTGGGTTATCGAAAGGACACAAATACCTCATAAATAATATTCAGGAAGGATCTATGAGTTTCCATGACTGCGAAGAGTAAATATAAGCACTTCTTAACAATTTAACTTACAAATATGCAAATATTATGATTTAATTTTGTATCCAGGACTTTAAGTAAACTATGCATACTGTAAACTGTGAATTTATGCTGAGTCATTATATTTAAGGCCCAGGATTCTATCAATCTTCATTAAATATTTATAAAACTTCTTATTTGAGTTAATTTCTTTAAAATCTGTGAAAAAAAAGCACATTTGGTTAAATTCTGAATGTTCCCCTTTTTCACCCTATATAGGTTGCATTTCTGTAAAAATTGACAATGCAATTTCCCATAGGAACTCCTTTTACGGCTAAAACTGTACCACTTTTACTATGAAGTTTTGAAAAAAATCTTATCCTAGAATTGAAAGTTCATATGCACCACAATTTTTTTCAAAGGTCAAAATATAGGGCTGTGCGGCATATTTTCAACGTTTATATGCCCTGAACTTCTCAGAGTTTAAACTTACACTAATTTTCTTAACTACACCTACCTCGAATGAAAGGTTACCACAGATTTCAATGTAAACAATATGCACGTGTTTATTTACTGGTAACATTCCCAATTTCTGTCTCTGCGATATGGAACACAGAGAGCATAACTGGGAACCAGTATGTAAACAAAATTATTTTTCTATGAATATTCAATTACTCCCCAAAAGAGGCGTGTTTTGAGAAACAGCTGTATTTACAAAGTGCAACCTATACAGACATTTATTCAAATAGAAAACTCTCTAAAATCAGTTTTTCTCACATTAATACTCATTTATCAGAATTAAAGTCTTAAAGAAATCACTGTGTATACTCTAAGTTTTTCTTTACTATACATTTGATACCCCTCCCCTGTTTCAATTTTTTAAAGAATTTGAAAACAAGACTTGAATTATTGCCAGCTTACCCTATTTGCATATTTTCTGATAAAAAATGCCTAGAACCTGTTAAAAACTATTTTGATAACATATTGAAAGCATATCAGAATATCATAAATGTAATGTTTAGCAGTCAATCATTACAACATTCAAGATTATATAAAGTATCCAATCCAGCCTCTATCTCCAGTCCACATCTTACTGTATGCCTATTTGTCAATTTAAAGAACACATTTTCTGCCTCAAATGGTCAATTTAGAATTCTTGTCACAACAGTATCATTTGTAACCATATATCTGACACAAATTAGCTACTATATATACTAGAAGTGTTCAAACAAAGCCATATTTGCAATAGTTGTATGTATGCAGATACCAGTCTGAGATATAAATTCACTTAAAATGTGGTAGAGATGACTGCTAACATCTGATTTTTGCATAACTTCCAAGCATAGTTATTGTTTTCTATATCAAGAACTTTAAAATCATAAAATCATAGCATTTACAAGTTAAATTATTTGTTTTATGACCCAGGGGGTAGGCAATTTTTCTATGTTTTTTGCCCCTGGGGCCTCAAATTTCCTAAATCATTCTGCTGTTTCTAGCAATTTGGAATATTTAGTACATATTCAGGATAGAACACACTATTGTAAGTTTTCTTGAGATATTTTTGTTTTTCTAGCTTGTATTTATTATGCCGTGGTGACAAAAAAGCAGATTTAGGTGTTGCGGCTTACTTTTGGGTTATCGAAAGGACACAAATACCTCATAAATAATATTCAGGAAGGATCTATGAGTTTCCATGACTGCGAAGAGTAAATATAAGCACTTCTTAACAATTTAACTTACAAATATGCAAATATTATGATTTAATTTTGTATCCAGGACTTTAAGTAAACTATGCATACTGTAAACTGTGAATTTATGCTGAGTCATTATATTTAAGGCCCAGGATTCTATCAATCTTCATTAAATATTTATAAAACTTCTTATTTGAGTTAATTTCTTTAAAATCTGTGAAAAAAAAGCACATTTGGTTAAATTCTGAATGTTCCCCTTTTTCACCCTATATAGGTTGCATTTCTGTAAAAATTGACAATGCAATTTCCCATAGGAACTCCTTTTACGGCTAAAACTGTACCACTTTTACTATGAAGTTTTGAAAAAAATCTTATCCTAGAATTGAAAGTTCATATGCACCACAATTTTTTTCAAAGGTCAAAATATAGGGCTGTGCGGCATATTTTCAACGTTTATATGCCCTGAACTTCTCAGAGTTTAAACTTACACTAATTTTCTTAACTACACCTACCTCGAATGAAAGGTTACCACAGATTTCAATGTAAACAATATGCACGTGTTTATTTACTGGTAACATTCCCAATTTCTGTCTCTGCGATATGGAACACAGAGAGCATAACTGGGAACCAGTATGTAAACAAAATTATTTTTCTATGAATATTCAATTACTCCCCAAAAGAGGCGTGTTTTGAGAAACAGCTGTATTTACAAAGTGCAACCTATACAGACATTTATTCAAATAGAAAACTCTCTAAAATCAGTTTTTCTCACATTAATACTCATTTATCAGAATTAAAGTCTTAAAGAAATCACTGTGTATACTCTAAGTTTTTCTTTACTATACATTTGATACCCCCTCCCCTGTTTCAATTTTTTAAAGAATTTGAAAACAAGACTTGAATTATTGCCAGCTTACCCTATTTGCATATTTTCTGATAAAAAATGCCTAGAACCTGTTAAAAACTATTTTGATAACATATTGAAAGCATATCAGAATATCATAAATGTAATGTTTAGCAGTCAATCATTACAACATTCAAGATTATATAAAGTATCCAATCCAGCCTCTATCTCCAGTCCACATCTTACTGTATGCCTATTTGTCAATTTAAAGAACACATTTTCTGCCTCAAATGGTCAATTTAGAATTCTTGTCACAACAGTATCATTTGTAACCATATATCTGACACAAATTAGCTACTATATATACTAGAAGTGTTCAAACAAAGCCATATTTGCAATAGTTGTATGTATGCAGATACCAGTCTGAGATATAAATTCACTTAAAATGTGGTAGAGATGACTGCTAACATCTGATTTTTGCATAACTTCCAAGCATAGTTATTGTTTTCTATATCAAGAACTTTAAAATCATAAAATCATAGCATTTACAAGTTAAATTATTTGTTTTATGACCCAGGGGGTAGGCAATTTTTCTATGTTTTTTGCCCCTGGGGCCTCAAATTTCCTAAATCATTCTGCTGTTTCTAGCAATTTGGAATATTTAGTACATATTCAGGATAGAACACACTATTGTAAGTTTTCTTGAGATATTTTTGTTTTTCTAGCTTGTATTTATTATGCCGTGGTGACAAAAAAGCAGATTTAGGTGTTGCGGCTTACTTTTGGGTTATCGAAAGGACACAAATACCTCATAAATAATATTCAGGAAGGATCTATGAGTTTCCATGACTGCGAAGAGTAAATATAAGCACTTCTTAACAATTTAACTTACAAATATGCAAATATTATGATTTAATTTTGTATCCAGGACTTTAAGTAAACTATGCATACTGTAAACTGTGAATTTATGCTGAGTCATTATATTTAAGGCCCAGGATTCTATCAATCTTCATTAAATATTTATAAAACTTCTTATTTGAGTTAATTTCTTTAAAATCTGTGAAAAAAAAGCACATTTGGTTAAATTCTGAATGTTCCCCTTTTTCACCCTATATAGGTTGCATTTCTGTAAAAATTGACAATGCAATTTCCCATAGGAACTCCTTTTACGGCTAAAACTGTACCACTTTTACTATGAAGTTTTGAAAAAATCTTATCCTAGAATTGAAAGTTCATATGCACCACAATTTTTTTCAAAGGTCAAAATATAGGGCTGTGCGGCATATTTTCAACGTTTATATGCCCTGAACTTCTCAGAGTTTAAACTTACACTAATTTTCTTAACTACACCTACCTCGAATGAAAGGTTACCACAGATTTCAATGTAAACAATATGCACGTGTTTATTTACTGGTAACATTCCCAATTTCTGTCTCTGCGATATGGAACACAGAGAGCATAACTGGGAACCAGTATGTAAACAAAATTATTTTTCTATGAATATTCAATTACTCCCCAAAAGAGGCGTGTTTTGAGAAACAGCTGTATTTACAAAGTGCAACCTTTACAACTATTTACTGACAGCGCTGGTGGTTCAACAAAAGGTTGTGGCTGCTATTTCCAAGGTAAATGGGCTTTTCTTAAATGGCCTGTAGAATGGTCTGGTACTGAAGTTCTCAGGGATATATCATATTTAGAAATGATACCTATTGCACTATCTGTTTATTTATGGGGTAATCTATTTCAAAAAAAGAAAATTTTATTTAATTCGGATAATAATGCCGTGGTTGAAATTTTAAATAAGAAGACGTCAAAATCTATACGAATTATGAACCTTGTTAGACACATAGTATATTGGTCGTTATTTGGCAATTTTCACATTTGTTTCATTTAGATTAGAAGAAGGTTTAGGAAATACATGGCCGCCCAGTATTTCGCATTTAGTAAATTATGTTGCTTATTTATCAAAATTAGGGTATGCTCCTGCAACGGTTAAGGTGTACTTATCAGGTTTAAGCTATTATTTACGAATAAATGAGCTCACAGATTTGATTTCATCGTTCATTATACAAAAAATGTTGAAAGGAATGAACAAATTATATGGTGTAGTAGATAGTCGCAAACCTATAACTTTAGAAATATTAGCTCGATTAATAAACTCGTTGCAATTTGTCTGTTCTTCAGTATATGAATGTACGTTATTTAGATCCATGTTTTCATTAGCATTTTTTGCATTTTTGAGAATTGGTGAAATTACAATTAATAGAAATACGCAACATGTCATTAACAATGACGATGTCAATGTTTCACATCATTCACAATCTGCATATATCACAATTCCCTTTTCGAAAACAGACCAAAAAGGTTTATCTACAACATTAACAGTTGAAAGGTTTAATCAAGTAGATATTTGCCCGGTGAGATTGTTATTAAACTTTATTTCAATCAGACACAAAAACAATGGACTATTTTTTTGTCATTTTAACAAAACCGGTGTAACACGATATCAATTTTCTAGTGTACTATGCAAGACCATGAAATTTATTGATTGTAATCCAAATGAGTACAACACGCATTCATTTCGAATAGGTGCAGCTACACATTTTGCTATGAATGGCCATACTGATGAAGACATTATGACTTTAGGTCGTTGGAAATCTGCATCCTTTAAACGTTATATAAGAATTGAGCTAACCAAATAACTTATAATTTCAGCTTGTCTCAGTAATGAAATATGGATTATTGGTTCTTCAATAATATGCAGTGCTCGTGATCACTCAGAGAACAGACCTTCAGATAGTAATTTAGGTCTTTTAAAAAATAATAATTGGTTTTTGCGATGGGCAGGCAAATCTGGTATGAAATGGGACGATGTTGTTGGCACCGTTAACAGCATAATTAATTTATGCAGCAAAATTCCACATGCGTTGATATTGCATTGTGGTGGAAATGACATAGGAAATGTACCATGTGGTGCTCTGCTATATCACATTAAATTCACAATAGCAATTCTGTCTCAAATGCTCCCAAATTGCTCTCTTATATGGTCAAGCATTCTTCCCAGGAGTTCATGCCGTTACTCAAGCGAAGACCATGCCATGGAAGTTACAAGAAAGAGAATAAATAGGGGAGTGAGATCTGATATACTCCAACATGGAGGATACGTTATCAAATATCCAGATTTTGACGACCGTCATCCAGCGCTATATTCTGACGATGGAGTTCATCTATCATTTATTGGAAATGATATTTCCTTGAATCAAATTCAATCAGCACTTGAAACATTCATAAAGTATCCACATTGTGTTGTATTTCCTCACGATCACCTTTAATTTAAAATAAACATAGTTCATATTGACAATGGATGGAAATACATTTATTTTGTGAAATTTGGTTGTTATATAAATGTTGAATTCGCAATATCTTTTATTATTTTGACTGTTTAAATGTTGTTAAGTTGATTATAGAATTGGAGATAACTGAATTGTCATGGGCAAATTTTGTGGCGGATTATCATTCTGTACTAAAGTCCGAATTATAATTTTGGCGAAATTTACTTCATTTTATGCAGACTATGGATAGCCCAGCTGCTAATTCTGAAATATTGCTGAATGGACCGCCCTTCAGTACACCAGCTTTGGATCGCCCAGCTGTGATACAATGATTAGTTTAATCGTCATCAACATTTTATTGATTGACAAATATTTTGGTTGTGTACTGTTGTTGTAACAGTTGTTGTTGTTTTATGAATGAATTTTGATTAAATGTTGCCATGACAATTCAATATCCAAACAAAATCAGTGTTTGTTATTTGTTGTAGTGAAATTCAAATCAAGGCATCAATGGCGTCTGTTCGTCAATTCTGATAATTGGTTAATTTACACCAAGTGATATTTTTGATCAAACGATATATTCAATAATAGAATTTAATTAAATGAAAATTAAATTCATTTATTGAATTAACATATACATGTATTGAGACTCGACAAATCGAGTCGTCTTTACTCTTATTATGCTAATTTGAGCATGTGACAACCGAGTAGTAAAAGTCCGTGCAATTTAACGGTCTCTTTTACCTTGAAAACCGAACAGAGTGGACGTTAAAAAATTAAGACCCATCCTCTCCCACCCTTAAGAATTGAACTTTGTTTGCTGCTGGTTTTATTTATTTTTCAGATGCTCCAGTCTTCATACAAATATCCGTCATGGTAACATGCTGAAGCAGTCACACAACCGGAGCGAAATTTACTTCATTTTATGCAGACTATGGATAGCCCAGCTGCTAATTCTGAAATATTGCTGAATGGACCGCCCTTCAGTACACCAGCTTTGGATCGCCCAGCTGTGATACAATGATTAGTTCAATCGTCATCAACATTTTATTGATTGACAAATATTTTGGTTGTGTACTGTTGTTGTAACAGTTGTTGTTGTTTTATGAATGAATTTTGATTAAATGTTGCCATGACAATTCAATATCCAAACAAAATCAGTGTTTGTTATTTGTTGTAGTGAAATTCAAATCAAGGCATCAATGGCGTCTGTTCGTCAATTCTGATAATTGGTTAATTTACACCAAGTGATATTTTTGATCAAACGATATATTCAATAATAGTAAGATATATAGAAGATATGGTATGATTACCAACGATACAACTATTAACATTAGACTAAGTGAAATAGATGTATTCATCTATAGGTCCCCATATAAAATTCAACAAAGAGCAAAACCGATTCCATCATAGTACAGTGGTGTAATTTTGTTAAGATTTACGCTTCTTCATTTTAATGGGTTTTCAAACCATACATACCTTTCCATTTACAGATATATGTTTCATCATCATTAAATCGTAAAAAGCATTCAAGGTCATTGGAGTTTTTGCAGTTTTCCAAATCATTTGATTCTTCGGATTTAGTACACAGTCTTTTCTATTAAAGGAAAAAAATAAAAAAGAATATATTTAAAGCAAGTCTTTCTTTTGGCTTTCTAAAATTTATAAATACACTGCGTATACAATTTTAATCGCTAAAGGTAGCTAGTACAAATGATCATTTCTGCACTAACTAAAATTTTGTAAACTAACTTTATGAAATGTTTTTCATTATAAAGCATTTATTTTTCGTATTAATTGGTTTTCGGTACTCTTCAACATCGATATTGTTTTAGCGAATAAAAAAGCATATACAAAACTTAAAGATCTTACTACCATCTTGTATATTGATGGAAACGAATAATCATATTGTAACAATTAGTTTACATAGGGCGTATCTCAAATAAAGATTTCTATGAACGAAAACATTTTGAAATTAAGTTGTTATATATCGTATGTATTGATACATTCATACTGTTAAAGTCAACATTCCATGCCAACTATTCAAATTCATGATTTTATTTTTCAAATTTTGGCGAAAGACTTTTTTTGAAATTGTTGATAAAAATATAGAAAGTTTCAATAATAGTGACCAATATGACCCAAACTGATTGAAAATACAAACAGAAAAATTTAAACTTAACAGAATACCTTTTAATCTCACTGGGGTAAAGCTGATGACCGTAACTGCATTCACGGTCATCCCAAGATGTCGGATGAAAAATTAGGTCAGTTTCTGTATTGTCTGTTAAAGTGTTTCTATATCATTTTCTTTACAAATCATACATTGAAACGATGTAAATTTATAAAAGAATCACTCGGAAATCACTAATTACTTCTGAGAAATGTGCATGAAACGGGAAATTCGATTTGAAAAAATCACCAAGATGACCGTAAATCACAATCGAGATGACCGTAACAGAATCAGCGATTCATAACAAGGCTGACCGTAACTGCTTTTAAGATGACCGTAATTTGTAAATGATGACCGTAACTTTTAAAGGATGACCCTCAATTTTAAGAAATATCCGTATTTATATAACTATCTTTTTGTACATTGTATCAAATGATTAATCGTGTTGGTATACACATATAAATATGAGAGTTTTATCCTATAGGTAGAAGAAAATAAGACGTGCTTCAAATGCAAAGATTACCATATGTATCTTTTTTACAGTAGAGGGTTTAATTTTTAAAATGAATTTGCCAAAAAGACATGCAAATGAACAGGAAGGGAAAACATGCTACAAAAGCGCGATAAAATTACACCTTACAAGCATAATGAAAAAAATGCGGTGCACAGTTCAACTGCTCGACAAAAGATTTTTTTTTGTTTCTGGGATTCCTTTTAATGACAAATAATAAACACACATTTTTAAAAATGCCAAAAAATTGCATGTACACCCATTGATATCAGTGGCGGATCCAGGGGGGGGGGGGGGGTTCCGGGGGTGCGCACCCCCCCTTTATTTTTGCCGATCAATGCATTTGTATCGGGACATATGTTTTGCACCCCCCCCCTTTGCCCTGGGTGCCCTGGGTTAGCACCCCCCCCTTTCGAAAATTCCTGCATCCGCCCCTGGATATTATATCGTCTTTCATTTTGTCTTGAAATAAAATAACAGAAGTATTTTGAAAATATCATTCGAATAAACTAGTGAAGGTGAGCTCCAGCAAAGTAGATCCTTAAAATAGTATTGTACGAAAAGCGTATCACAAGGCGGAACGTTATCAATTTGTATATACAATGTATACAGAAATGTTATTCATACAGTCAGGATTCTACTTCTTCAAAATTATCTCCCCATTACGCCAGTTCATGCTCACAATCGTAAAAATGAAAGCCATTGTAGGGATGACGCTCTGCCAATTTTGCTCTTGAAAACTGATAAATTTATCCACATAGCACCATTACGATCGATCGTTATATGTCAGTTATATTTTAAAAGACAAATGTATCTACTAGCTAATGAGCAGTAGTTAATGATCTTGTCTGCATTGATTCAACTTAAAAATATTGTCTGTTCGGATGTCAGATGCTATATAAAATACTCTTGCTTTGTACGTTTTAAAGACAAAATATACACCCAAACATGCCCTAACATAAAAAGGTGCACTCGATTTTCTCTTTTCGATACAATCGTTACCTGTTTTCGGGAATTTTTTCTTGATTCACATAATGGAAGGGCAGACACGAAAATTTCTGAACTAAAAGATTGATATGTTCTCCGTCCGTGATAAAAAAAAAATCGGAGGTTATGCATTTTCTACATCCAACTTATTGATACTATATATAAAAAAGAAGATGTGGTATTATTGCCAATGAGACAACTATCCAGAAAAGACCAAAATGACACAAACATTAACAATTAAAGGTAATCGTAAGGCCTTCAACAATGAGCAAATCCCATACCACATAGTCAGCTATAAAAGGCCCCGATAAGAACCATGTCGTCGACTTGATATCTTATTGTTTTGCATTACTATGTAATAGATACATTGAAAACTTATGCAAATGGTGTTTTTAAAATAAGAAAATTGTCGTTTTATTTGTTTCTATTAACTTTTTAAAATTTTGTTACTATATCAAACATTACAGTTAACATTTATCGCTTTCTCGATACACACAGAGCTTCGATTCTTTTGTTCTATTTCAAAAGTGTTTCCGCCTGCATATATCAAGACAAATAAAGATTTTAATCTGCTTCCTCTGGAACCATACACTTGGGCTCGATTACCAAATATTCGTATGTGTTATTAATGTTTTTAATGCTCCATTTATTGGTATTATGTTTTTCTGGTCTGTGCGTACGTTCGTCCGTTCGTCTGTGTGTTTGTCCAGCTTCAAGTTAAATAAAATTGAAACTTAGTACACATTTTCCCTATAGTATGATCTTTTTAATTCTAATGCCAAATTACAGTTTTATCCCATTTTCATAGTCCACTAAACATAGAAAATGATAGTGTAGATGAGGCATCCGTGTACTAGGGACACATTCATGTTTCTTCAAATTTTCGTCGTATCGCTGTCAATTTGTGTTAAAATTTTGACGTCGATATCAATAAATATTTCATTGTTTACGAGAAATATGCAATTTACTATCATTGTTATAAATCCTAAATATGGCCAATTATATTATAGTTTAAAAAAGAAATTTATGAAACATATTTATATCCGCTAACCGAGCCCCTATTGAGATCGACAAACTCAACAAAAATGCTTTGAATACAATACGGATATTTCTTAGAATTGATGGTCATCCTATAAAAGTTACGGTCGTCCTATATAAATTACAGTCAGTCTTTACAAATTACGGTCATCCTTTACAAGTTACGGTCATCTTTTTACCAATCACGGTCATCCTTGTTTTGTGTTACGGTCATCTTGAAAATATTTTGATTATGATTTACGGTCATCTTAACGATTTTTTCAAATCGAATTTCCCGTTTCATGCACATTTCTCGGAGTAATTAGTGATTTTCGAGTGATTCTTTTATAAATTTACATCGTTTCAATGTATGATTTGTAAAGAAAATGATATAGAAACACTTAAACAGACAATACAGAAACTGACCTAATTTTTCATCCGACATCTTGGGATGACCGTGAATGCAGTTACGGTCATCAGCTTTACCCCAGTGAATCTGGATTCACTACCATAAGCTTTAATTTATTTAGACCGTTTTGGATTCTAATTACAATTTGTGCAAACTTAATTATCACACACAGAACGGCGAAGCCATGAATTGACAAATAAGACATTGAGTAACATAGATTTTATACTTACAGAAATCTTTGTACAGTAAGTGCCATTAGTTCCTGAATTGAGAAAGAAGAAATGAAATTAAAATCAGCTTTTATGATAAATGAATTATAAATAATAAAAAAAATAAGACTTCAAAAGGCAGAAAAATGTTTTTTAAGTTTAAATGTACCTAGACTATTGCGTCGGACGTATTAAATTTTCAAGGTGTTTCTTTCTTTGTATTGTTCTTCTTCAATACATAAAAAAGAATGTGCAGTTTCTAAAATATGTGCAAATTTAAAAAAGCACAAAATATTGGAACAACACAATTATTCTCACATACCTGGTTTACAAAAACACTTTAAAGATGTTATCATTTTGTCTGTGCAATTATAACATGTGCCGAAGTTTTGGCATGGACAACGGTCTTTCACGGTGCATTCTTCACCTATCAAAACATGCATGCTAATAGTGTAAGCTAAACGATAAGTAAATGTACACAGAAAACAGAGGTTATATGATCAATTGGTGGAATTTTTTATTCCACGCTGATTTTATCCATGTAGTGCAATTTATTGTATTGCCGGCTAACCCCTAATTTCTTTGCATAATTCAATTGCATATATTTCAGAAAAATATATTTAAAAATCTAATAAATTCTTGTTATTTTTGCATTCCTTATGAAAGAAAAAAGCCACAATGTTAAATGTATGAAAAAATTAGAGAGAATAATTTCCCGCCACATTTTCAATGTCTTATATCTCGAAAACAAACACACAGACCCTATGTGTTTCTTCTACTTTTTTTTAGTTCCCTTATTCATATGCATGTACTTTCAATTTATAACAGTCTTGTTATTTTGAATCAAACATGCGGACATATCTAAATCATGTTTTACTTTCCCATCTAAAAAATATGTTTATCAGTAAATTGATGTATTATGTCCAATAGTACCTAATAAATGGATTTACGGAAGAATATTTGTTGACTTGATGTGCATACAAATACTGTTTAGTAGGTGACTGACAATATTCAAGATCAGGAGGCTATGGATTTGTGTTGAGAAAATCCGAAACTAAAACCAAAGTCAGACAAAATGGAAAGTAGATGCAACATATATCAAAAGAATATATGGTAAGTATGCCCTTGTAAACCAAAATATAACAAGAGCTCACTTCCAATAAGATAGAGAAAACTAATCATCATACAAAGCTTTGATAGGACAAACGGGGTAGACGAAGAGGGAAAAAATATACATATCTATCACTACAATCTGGTGGAAACCAACAGCCTTTTCAAACAACACCAATCATGGAATTCGTAACAGCTGTGTACTATCTGTGCTCATATATGTCTCAGATTATGAAGAATGGCAGAGAAAGACATCAATATACTCTCCAGTTCACATAACACCTGTCTGAGGAAGATAATATTCTTGCCAAACAAAACCACCCCTAACAAAGACTTACAAGGAATCACAAACACCAAGGATATGGATACAAAAGAAATGGAAATGGCTCCGTCATGTTCTACGCAAACTATATCCGAAGAAATAACCAAAGTATCCCTTTGATGGACCATAGAAGCAAAAACAAATAGAGGAAGATACAATTACTGCCGATTTTAATTAATCATAAATTCATGATATTTTTATCAACCCTTTTAGTATTGCATTTTTCGTTTGATTGTTTATTTTCGATGACACACACGTATTATGATTTTTAGCGAGATTCTTATATGTTGTAGCGAACACAGGTTAACCTGTACCGACATTAAGCGCTTTTTGGTTTTATTTTAGCGGTTATCCTGTTGGTATCGGCACTGAACAGTTTATTTTACAACATATCGAAAAGAAAGCTAATAGGAAATTTTGTAAATATTGATTCAAGATGCATGTATATGGACTTAAATTTTTCTGGGCTATGTATGATCGTTGTTTATTTTTTTATTGTCTGTTTCTGTAGTTTTCTAGTTTCGGAAGTTGATGGTCTGTTTTAGTTTTGTGTACTGTTGACAATTCCTAATTATGTTTATTTGTTCGAAAATATCAGCTTTGACATTGATCGGATTCTTTCGGATGAAGAATCTTAACATTCTCCAATAAGTTTAATGAAAAGATATGAAATCGGCTCCGTACTTACAAGTTCTTTTCCTGTAGTGTTCGTGCTGGTCCTTGGTGTTATTTATATCTGGACAAGTATTATTATAGTCGCACAAACATGGAAGAGGGATATATAGGTCCAGGGTTCCCGGACATTGATATTTTTTTGGTAAGTAACCACTATGTGCTCCTGAAATATATATTTCGGTTTAAACGAAAATTCTTAAATTTAAAAAAAAAAATTGTTGACAAGACCACTTCAGCAGACGTTAATCAGTCTAGAGATAAACATTTAAAAATTGTACATGAATTTACTTCAAACTATACTTTGTTAGTTTTACTTATATAAACTTTTACTTCGTTATATTTACTCATAGTGACTATACTTCGTTAATTTTACTCATAATGATTATACTTTGTTTTTCCTACTTACATAAACTATACTTTGGTATTTTTATTTATATAGACTTTACTATGTTATTTTTACTTACATAAACTATACTTCGTTCTATTTACTCATAGTGACTTTACTTCGTTAAATTTACGCATAGTGACTTTTTTTCGTTATTTTTACTTATATAAACTATATTTCTTATGTTTACTGATATTTCAGTGTGACATCTATGATCATTTGCGCTCATGCGATAAAATGAGACTTATCTTGAATGGTGTACCTCTTTCGTTTTTAAAGTAATACTATTTAGTTTTTGAATCGTCAGTCGTAAATCAGATTAATATTTTTGTTATTTCATCATCTCAAATAATTTGAGATGAGAAAACTACGTCAATAAGGTTCATTATTGAATGTATTAAATCATGCAATTGTTTCACTTCTGTTTACATTAAAAACCTATAATTACCTATAACCTTTCTTGGTGTGCAATACTTATCCAAATGATCTGGAACTACAATAAGATAAAATATCCGTAAATATGCAATAAGTATTAATACATAAAGTAATCGAACAGTCTTAAGGTTCAACTATACACTCTAACAAAAATGGCCGTGTTTACACCATGAAAAATTCTCTGAGTGCAGACAAAGCAGTGTAATTTTAAAAGATCTTAAGCCTGGCAGCACCTAGATACATACAAGTTGTATTAATTTTTTTTAAATAAAATGAATAAAAACTTCATTTTAGACCACCATGACCTCATACTACAAGGACTACCTTGGCTGGCTGTTCAGAGTCACTTTACAGCAGAATAGACACGACACATTAATAGGTGAATAAAGATAACTTGACTTGCATGTTGGATAGAAATAGTGTCTCTTTATTTCACTCAAGGACGTATAGTTCCTCATGTAATGATGAATTTGGGCATGTTAGTTGGTCTTCAATCTTTATGGGTTTGACATTCCTAATATTTGGAATTAATTAAGCGCATATGGAACGCATAGACTATTTATATATATTAAATTATTTTCTTTTTGCATGCAATTCATAAACGAGGTAATACATCTTTAATAATAATATTCGTTTAAGCATTTTGAACCAACATTTCTACAATTTGCTTTACCAAAATCTAAAAATTATAAGGAAAAAAATCACACTTACTTGATTTCCAGAATTCGCTATCGGTGATGTAAACACAAATACTTTCTATAGAAGAGAACAAAAAAAAAACTGTCAAAAGTTAAAATTGTAACAAATTAACTTAATGTGGTATTTCGTACTGTTCTGTGTTATGGTTATTCCTGATTACTGTCATCCTATTTGTGAATTAAGTATTTGTAAGCTTTGTTTAGTTATTGATAATCGTTTTTTTTTCCACGTTTCTCCAGTTTGATGCAGATCTAGCATAACATAAAGTAAACGCACCTTAACGCCGTGTGCAAATACTTCACGTTTACCAGTAAACGCACGTTTACTACAATTGCGGTAGCGCGGTCAAAATGGAAATTTCAAATGTGTAAACGTGCATTGACAGTTATGTCAGTAGTAAACGGGCGTTTACTCTAAGATTTTACATCTTTTCCTGTTCGTGCACTCAGAAAACACAAGTTTACTATTCACGTTATGTGGCGTTCACACAGGCTCCCGTTTAATATCTTATTGGTCGAAGACACGAAAAGTAAAAAGTCAGATTTATATCCTCAATGATCTGGAATATTCTATCAATGCCTGAACGCTGTTGTATACGTTCGTAACAGATTCCTACAGATCCGAGAGATTGGCCAACTACCCCAATAGTTATATAGATATTGGAAGATGTGGTGTGAGTGCCAATGAGACAACTCTTCATCCAAATAACAATTTAAAAAAAAGTAAACCATTATAGGTCAATGTACGGCCTTCAACACGGAGCCTTGGCTCACACCGAACAACAAGCTATAAATTAAAAAAAAACGAGAAACGAGAAACACGTATAAATTACATAAACAAACGACAACTACTGTACATCAGATTCCTGACTTCAGACAGGTGCAACAATTTTGCAGCGGGATTAAACGTTTTAATGTATCCAAACCGTCTCCCTTTTTCTAAAACAATAGCATAACATCCCAACATAGAAAAACACACGATAAAATATCAATTGGCAGGCTTAACTCAATCAAAAAACGTACATTAATACACTATGAACGAATAAATTTGATCTGCGATATCTGAATGCAAATGCACAGTTAATAAAATATTAGGGGCAAACATTCAAGGCCAAAAAGCAAACAAACGAGTCCAAACAAAGCCATGTCAAGACACCACTGCGAAATATTTAACCCTTCGAAAATATTCACTTTAGAAAAACAAACCGGTTTTAAAAAAATACAGGTAAATCTTGAAGTTTTTACAAATGTAGTAAGAAGAAGTGAAACGTAGAAAATATTCCAAATAATCAAAACTAGTATTTATACTGCACTCGTTCTATTTGAGCAGTCAAAATGCGTTGACCGTATATTTCTATGTCATATACAGTCACTGACCTGATATCACTTTTCCTCATGAATATTTAAATAGAAATTGTCGAAATTATGTTTAATTATTTATACGACCTCTTCAACCTGTTCTTGTTTTCAATGTAAACAACGATGCGTTTAACGACTCAAACTTGTTTCTTTTGCAATTTTCGGGAAAACATATTTCACTTTTTAATATTTTTTTGTTTGCAACCTATAAATCATTATGTTTTATGTTTATTGTTGATATTTTAGTCTGCAACGAATTCGTTCACCATTGATTGCGGTAATGATGTACATTTCATCGTGTTTTATATTTCTCCGTCTGTGTGATATGAGGCCTTTTTAAAGGGGGATTTTTCCCAATATTTAAATAAAAAAAATAACATTAATACAATAAACAACAATTGAAAATGTTTTTTTTTTTAGATTGCAGTATAAAGACAATAATAGTACATTGACTTGACATATCAACGATATAAGGATTCGGCCCGAAACGTGGAAAATGCTCGGCACAGCCTCGCATTTCCCGTTTCTAAGCCTCATCCTTATATCGTTGATATGTCAAGTCAATGCACTATTATTGTCTATATAGTTCTGCAAAACCCTTAAAATTTTGATACCTGAATACTTACTGATTTTCTTATTAGTATTACCATAACTTTTGATCAGTTGACCATATTACAACATTGTTTTAACAGTTAGTAAATAGGTGTAAAAATTCATTTTAAAATCAGTAATTACTGGTAATTACTGGGCAGTTTTAGGAATTACTTGTATTTACTAAGTGCATCGGGAATTACATGTAATTCCTAAATTTTAGTAATTACATGTAATTCCTAATTTCACCTGGACAAATTCGGTCGTGTTTTACCATGGGAAAGATACAATTCGGACTTGAATCGAATTGGAAACGGGATAATCGGGACAAATGCGGACGAACACGGCTGAATTTGGACGATTCCTATACACTATCTGATTCTTGTCATGATAAGATAAATGTTTTTATAAATTTAATAAAAGTTTGAACTTCTAGCCATGATTAGCAGGATCTTGATCAGAATTTTGATAAATTTTAATCGGGAATGGTCTATACTAAGGACGACAGTAAACATCGTGAATGTTTGACCCCGGCTTTAACTTATTGTCGAAATTATAAATGTACTTTGTTATGGCTTATTCATAAATTGCAGTTCTAATATGACGTGCTTCGTTCGCTTTGTGAATAAACCCATGCTCTAAATCCGATAAAAATTGTACGCACTTGCGTATATCCTCAATGCTCTTCAACTTTGTACTTGTTTGGCTTTATAATTATTTCGATTACGCGTCACTTGTGAGTCTTATGTAGACGAAACGCGCGTCTGGCGTACTAAATCCTAATCCGGGTTCCTTTTATAATATAAATATTGACTTCCGCGAATAATGATTTTTATCAAATTGGCATGCATTTAAAATGTATTATTAACTAAAAAAACTTCCAAACTATTAAAAGATGCAAATGTTATAACAAATTCATTTATTATGACTGCAATGTGTTGCAATTCGAAAATTGACATATTTGACCTAGATACGACAACTGTTCATGTTGGGTGTTCAAAACTTATCTCTCTGAAAAATCACATTGCCAGTCGTTTGCTTTTTTTACAAAACAAAAAAAGGAGGTTCATGGAAGAGCCATAACAAACACACTACACGTATACACATCGGACAGATAACTTTCTTAATTGTCCTAATCAGAATCGAAATGATTGATGCAAACTATAGTAGGCATTACATTCGTGTTATTTTAGCTCTTACTATCGCTTGGGCTAAAAACATGAATATAATGCCTACCAATGTTAAAACTACAATAACGTATAGCTTACATCAATTAATTCTTAAATAATAAATAAATAAAAATTATTTGGATAAGTAAATACTGCAAAACATGAATTATAATCCTGGTACCTTTGATAACTGCCACTGCTAGTGGACGTTTCGTCCACGAGGGTTTCACCAGCCCAGAAGTCAGCACTTCGATGTTGACATGAATATCAATTATATGGTCATTTTTATAAAATTCCTGTTACAAAACTTTGAAGTTTTTGAAAAACTAAGGATTTTCTTATCCTCGGAATAGATTACCTTAGTCGTATTTGGCACAATTTATTGGAATTTTGAGTCCTCAATGCTCTTCAACTTTGTACTTGTTTGGCTAAATCATTTTGATCTGAGCGTCACTGATGAGACTTATGTAGACGGAACGCGCGTCTGGCGTACTAAATTATAATCCTGGTACATGTACCTTTGATAACTATTAACACCACTGTGTCGATGCCAATGCTTGTGGACGTTTCGTCCACTTCGGTGTTGACATGCATTTCAATTATATGGTCACTTTTTTTTTTAAATTTCCTGTAACAAAACTTTGAATTTTTTGAAAAACTAAGAGTTTTCTTATCCCAGTAATATATTATCTAGCCGTAATTGGCGCACCTTTTTGGAATTTCAGGTCATCAATGCTCTTCAACTTTGTACTTGTTTGGCTTAACTATTTTGATCTGATCATCAATCATGAGTCTTATGTAGACGAAACGCGCGTCTGGCGGACTAATTTGTAATCCTTGTACCTTTGATAACTATTTACACCACTGGGTCGATTCCAATGCTGGTGGACATTTCGTCCCCAAGAGTATCACCAGCCTAGTAGTCAGCACTTTGGTGTTGACAGGAATATCAGTTATATGGTCACTTTTATAAATTTCCTGTAACAAAACTTTGAATTTTTCGAAAAAAAACTAAGGGTTCTCGTATCCCAGTAATATATTATTTAGCCGTAATAGGCACACCTTTTTGGAATTTCGGGTCATCAATGCTCTTCAACTGTATACTTGTTTGGCTTAACTATTTTGATCTGAGCGTCAATGATGAGTCTTATGTAGACGAAACGCGCGTCTGGCGTACTAAATTATAATCCTGGTACCTTTGATAACTATTAACACCACTTGGTCGATGTTAATGCTGGTGGACGTTTCGTCCCAAAAGGTATCACCAGCCCAATAGTCAGCAATTCGGTGTTGACATGAATATCAATTATATGGTCACTTTTATAAATATATCTGTAACAAAACTTTGAATTTTTCGAAAAACGAAGGGTTTCCTTATCCCAGGAATATACTATCTAGCCGTATTTTACACAACGTTTTGGAATTTCGGGTCCTCAATGTTCTTCAACTTTGTACTTGTTTGGATTATATATTTTACTCTGAGCGTCACTAATGATTGTTAAGTAGACGCAACGCGCGTCTGGAGTACTTAATTATAATCCTGGTACCTTTGATAACTTTTTGTAAGCTGTGAAAAAGTGTTTTCGATTTTATTTTATATCTAAATATTAAATAATGCAATCAAACTTAAGATAAATCCTATGATAAAAAATAGTTATAAGCCTTTTGATTTTCTCCTGTCAATGTCCATTCATTGTCATTGTCATATTATTGTTTTTATCATTAGTGTAACCCACCAAGCAGTAGGTTTTTTTTAATGTATGAAAAAAGGTCACTTTTCACCATGTTGCAAAGTTCAATTGACACTTTCGATTGAAGTAATTAGATTGTGTGAATTACTTGCTTTATATTTCGAAACAATTTATTCATTGATTTAAAAAAAAAAAACGAGGATTGATGAAAATAAAATCGGCATTGCCATGATATTAATGAAAATGTATACGTTATAAGTAATTATAGATTATCATCACTGACAGTTTCACATGTACTCTTTGGTTTTTAATAGTAACTACGGGACTGTATACAATGATTCAATAAAGTATATCTGTTTAGGTATGCGAACTCGATTTAATTTCAAACAACGAGTAAACATTGAGAAATATGCTTTTGATATTTTTCTTAATTCATCCGTAAATATTCTATTTGATGTAGGGCATTTATACATTCATCAAATTGTTCCCGATAAATCATTTGACAATAGAGGTATACTAGTGAACAATTATTACTAGTGCTAAACTTATGTGATATATTTAGACTTCAACACTGGATCCTCGATTTTCCAGATGTTCTATATGTTGTGTTACTGACAAATAAATCACATTGTAGGTTTTTAAATCTGGTTCTATAACTCCCAATTTTTTATCCGTGAAGGGACAATTCTGCAATACATTGGATATTGAATTCTGTCTATTCGGAAAAAATCACGGAGAATTTTATCAAGACAACACTAAGGATTCGACGCTTCCCGACTTTATTCTTATAAAAAAAACCGAGCAGAAATTAGATTTTTAATTATACGTCAATTACAACAGACGTCAATATAGAAAATAATGTTCCTTCCACTTGAGACTGCGAAACATCTAGTTACAAATATGTTCCCTATGGTCATGTTATTACGTGAGTCCTCAACATCGTCGAAGACCGTGAGGTCATAACTTTTCTAAAGAAAGGACCGAAATACCGTCCTCCATCTATAATAGATTGGAAACAGTGTCGTCTGGTCATGAAAGACGCTCTGTCTGCCTACTGTAAAAATTGGTGCAAACGTGAAAAAAATCTGATAAAAAAAATCTTTAGACAGTTATTTGAATAAAATTATGAATACTGTTAATATTCGAATATCTCATTTAGAAAACAATTCTGAAATTAATAATAGTAACCATGATAATCCCATTTCTAGAATAAAAAATAAACTCAAGGTATTTGCAGAGCGGTTTGTGTTCGTACCGGCAGACAAGGCAGCCAATAATGTAGTGGTGGTGTGACGCATATACTACACAGAAGTTCTTGAAAACGAAATTATCAATTCCTCTACATTCAGGTCAGTGCGCACCACAGAGTCAAATCATTAACAAGCATACCACTGCCACTACCCAGCTTAAAGCATCTTCCGAACATTTGAAAGTCCCTACCATGTACTGATTACCGAAATTACACAAAAAAACATTTAAATATTCCGTTTCATCTCCGCTTCGAGTAAGTGTTCTACTACTAATCTATCAGTGCTTCTAACTACCTCCCTTACTACTATCAAAGAACTGGTTATTAACTTTTGTAATAAAGCTTATGAAAATAATGGTATTGAATATTTTTGGAGTGTTAAAAATTCTTTAGAGGTTTTAGATAAAATACATGCTTTTGACGGTCCTTATAATTCTGTTGACAGTTATGATTTTTCTACTCTGTACACTACACTTTCACACAATCTTGATAAAATGGTCTTTCGAAAAATCTCATTGTAATTTTATTTGCTGTAACTCGTTTAAAGCCTTTTTCTGTAACGAAAAAGGAAAGTATGCTAGATACACTTACTGGAAATGTGAGGATATGATTGAAGCTTTAAATTTTCTACTAGATAACATTTATGTACGTTTCAGCGATAAAGTGTATCTTCAGGTAGTAGGTATTCCTATGGACACTAGCTGTGCCCCTTTAATAGCAAATTTTTTATATACTGCTATGAATCTAAGTTTATGACCAAACTCAGTAAAGACCCACCATTATTATATTTGGTTGATACATTCAAAAATACCTACCGTTATCTGGATGATATTTTTTCGTTGAATAATCCAGAGTTCTCTAAATATACTTCCGAAATTTACCCAAAAGAACTTACTGTAACTAAATCTAACATAAACAACAGCAGTTGTCCTTTTCTAGATTTAGACATTTCAATTTCAAACGGGAAACTTCATACTAAAATTTACGACAAAAGAGACGATTTTTCATTTCCTATAGTTAATTTTCCTTTTTAGACGATGATGTGCCTTTGGCTCCTTTTACGGTGTTTATATATCCCAACTCGCTCGGTTTGCCCGTGTGTGTTCTGATGCAATAGATTTTAACGAACGTAATCAATGCATCACTGGGAAATTGCTGTGTCAGGGATTTCGATACCATAAATTACTTAAAACTTTTACTAAATTCTTTTATAGATACAAAGATTTGATTAGTAAATTTGGCTGTACCTGTAGAAAACTTATTAAAAATGATATTTCACATCCTAAATTTTATGGTAATATTATTCTTAAAGCGAGGAAATCACTATGTGATCCGTTTAAACTTATCGAACCTTTAAACAAACTTATAAGTAAGGGTTATCGTACTAATATTGTAATTAGATCTCTGAATATAGTTTACATTGACACTAATGTCGATTTTGTCATTAGCAAATTAAAACATAACTAAATTGTATCTTTATTTTGAGGCGGGATGTATAGAGACACAGACACGTTAATTTTTATCTCTAAAGTCGCTCCTCACTATCCTACTACCTGTCGATACATTTAGTTTTGGCATTGCACAAGTCATGTCTTCTCTGACTGTTCATGACGTTAAAATACTAAATCCCTGGGATGTGTTTTAGTTGATTTAAGTCTCTGATGCATGGTTTTTTATTATTAATTGTTTTTGGCTTTTAACTAGCTGTCAGTAACTGCGAGTACTCTCAAATCGTATGTTTTTCTTAATTCGACCTGTTGATACTGTTTATAATGCTTTTTTGTTATTTTATATCAATATGGATCTTGTCTATATACCAGCTTTGATTATTTGGAATATCTTCTAATTTTCACTTACTACATTTGTATAAACTTCAAGATTTACCTGTATTATTAAAACCGTTTTACTTTTCAAAAGTGATAATTATCGAAGGGTTAAATGATTCGCAGTGGTGTCTTGCCATGGCTCTGTTTGAACTTGTTTGTTTGCTTTTTGGCCTTTAATGTTTGTCCCTAATATTTTATTAATTGTGCATTTGCATTCAGATATCGCAGATCAAATTTATTCGTTCATAGTGTATTAATTTACGTTTTTTTATTGAGTTAAGCCTGCAAATTGATATTTTATCGTGTGTTTTTCTATGTTGTGATGTTATGCTATTGTTTCAGAAAAAGGAGAAAGGTTTTGTACCATTAAAACGTTTAATCCCGCTGCAAATGTTTGCACCTGTCCTAAGTCAGGAATCTGACAGTAGTTGTCGTGATTTACACGTTTTTCTCATTTCTGTTTTTTTTTTTATATAGATTAGACCGTTGGTTTTCCCGTTTGAATGGTTTTACACTAGTAATTTTGGGGCCCTTTATAGCTTGTGGTTCGGTGTGAGCCAAGGCTCCGTGTTGAAGGCCGTACATTGACCTATAATGGTTACCTTTTTAAAATTGTAATTTGGATGGAGAGTTGTCTCATTGGCACTCACACCACATATTTCTATATCTATTTGTTGGTCGGAATGAATGTTCAAAGTCAGCTCCTATTGAACCTTTGTGGTACATCAGTAGCAGGATTGTAAACGTACGGAACATCATAGTTTATATTTTGACCATATAACACAGTTTTCACATTGGCTATTGAGTTACCACTTTAGATGTTAACAGAATCATCAAAGAATGTTCTTCTGTTTTTTTAGGAGTGTACGCCATATTTTATAAACGAATCTTTTACTTAGAAACAGTTTTATTCGTAAATGTACTTTTATCTTTGTTTAAAATTTTGTGAAAATTTAAAAGATCCATGAACACATAATATATTATACACACTAATAAAGCATAGATTATAATGCGTTGTAAAAATACATTTTAAATAATTGCTATTCATCATAGATTCTATTACTGATTGTTCGCCATAAATACTATCCAGTTGTCAAATACGGTTTTAATGAACGTTGTTTCCATTCTTAAATTTTGACATACGTAAGTCGATTAGTGTTTTGTTTTAATTGGGATAAACATATGCCAACAAACCAAAGTAATAAAAAAAAGTGCGCTTACATTGTTGAATAGTCTTATCCATTAAACAAATAAAAATGTATTCATGAAATAAAATTCTGGTTAATTAAAAATAATTTAATTTTGGATGTAAGGCGTCTTATGATTGGCTGGCGTCCTTTTGTTTATCATCCCATTGACATAGTTTTGTCATGTGACCGTGACGTCATCAACGTTTTTTCCCCGATTTAATCCGGTTTAAAATTGATTTAAGAATTAAATTATAAGATACGCGGGTTATTTAAAGTGTGCACCACATTATTTATGTTATTTCGAATAGGCAGAAAAAATATTACATTCATTCCTTAAATTATAATCGTTACCTTTAGTTAGATTAGATCTTCTCTCAGAAGATGCATGTGCATCATATGGCTGGGAAAAATTAGTTGTCAATGACGAAAAATCTACTAACACAATTACAATCAACACCAGGCAGAGAATGACACACACCGCAAGTATCCTTCGTAAACGACCTTTGAACTACAAAATAATAAAATAATATAATATACAGTTTAATGTATTTTACATTCTACATTTGAAAATACCTGTACCAATTCAGGAATATGAAAGTTGTTGTCCATTCATTTGATGTGTTTTATCATTTGATTTTGCCATTTGATTAGGGACTTTCCGTTTTGAATTTTCATCGGTTTTCAGTATTTTTTTTATTTAACTTTTTATTACGCACGTGTATTTATCTGCAACAATAACAATTCTGATGCCTGTTAATCGAGGAGCTATTAGCACTAATACATGTCCTAAGAATCTATGCCATCTGCTGATTGAAGTGAAACCGGTGTCATGGATTGCACTTTCTGTACCTATGTGACTTCTAAACAAAGTTCAAAACTCGTCTATAGAAACGGTAAGTTTTTGATAAAACAAATAAGATGTTGACCCTAGTGGTTGGGTAGTGATGGGTCAGTGAATAACCCCTTTGTTATTGACAACTAATGATCTGGTAACATGTGTGGGGACATATGGTTGAAACCTCCCCTTTCATTTGATTTGCATGTGTTGGATACCTTTAACAGTGGCTTGATCCAACCATGTGAATCCAGACAACTGACTTTCCAATACACAAGTTAATGATGGAAAGTATAGGTTACGATATGGCTTTTTCCCGCAGCGCTTAGGTTCGTACGGACTTCAATCTATAAAGGCCCACAACGTAACGTGTGACTACGGACAGATACAGCGGGGTTAAACGTATACACTAGTTCCTATCAAAATATTCACTTTATTAGTATGTCAGTGCCTACAAGTTTAATATACACCCCTGGCAAAACAACGCTTGAACATGAAGGAACATCTCTGTCAGTGCAACTAATGCGTTCAGGTCCTAAAAGGCTTACTTGAAATTGTATTGTAAAATGAAATTGAAGTACATTATCAAAAATGCGCATGAAAGAAAAAAATCAAAGGAAATAAAAAAACCAAATTGTGTTGTGTTTGAAATGTTATTTTCAATCTATTGGATTGTTCCACTTTGTTCTGTTAAATTGTTCCTTTTAAAATTTATACACGATGATGACTGCTGTACCCATATTTTGACTATTTTATTTATTATGTCTGTTTAGTTAACACATCATTGTAAATATAACGGAATTCGATGAGACTGTAACCAAAGTGAGAGGATTAGTGCTTCAAATCCAGGTTTAATCCGCCATTTTCTACATTTGAAAATGCCTGTACCAAGTCAGGAATATGACAGTTCTTGTCCATTCGTTTTTGATGTGGTTTGTCGTTTGATTTTGCCATGTGATTATGGACTTTCCGATTGGATTTTCCCCTGAGTTCAGTATTTTTGTGATTTTACCTTTTACAATGTGAAAACGATAAGTATAAATCAGTACGTTGTATTCCAGAATCAACTGCTCATTTTGACAAAGAGCGCCAAGGATTCATGTTAGAAAGGATTGAAACCAATTCCCAATCTACAATGAAATCCAACAAGACGCTTGAAGACAATACACAGAGTTCGATTTCAATCGAAGAGAAACGACTGAAAGTAGAAAAAGAAAGACTTTGTGTCAAAAAACAAAATAGATTGATCATGGATTTGGAAAGACGTTTCTATTTTAAAACAGAAATTTAACCTTTTAACAAACAACAGACACATCAACTTTAAATGACACAACTAAACATTCATTTAGCAGTAGTTGGATTCCAAGTGTAAAACTAACAAACACTGAACATATCTGATGATGTCTAGATTGTATTACATGACAACATTTTTGTTAGTTTAAATACATTTGAATTATTATTGAAGTATTTTTTGTTTGTTTTGTTTGTAAAGCCTTTAACCTAAACATTAATGATTAATGAGCTTTTTGCATAATGATTAGAGGATTGGTTAACGCCTGTTTCGAACATTTGCACCATCATTAAGAATGCCGATGTACTGTTGTCTTTCTGTGTGTCCATGGTCTAGGTGATTTCTGCAAATGTTTGCCGGCAATTGGATTCTATTTGTTAAAAATATATTATGTAAAACAGCCCAGCAATTAATATCACAGCATTGAATGCTTTGTAAAGAAAAGTACCAGCACTTGCAAAAAAGAACCCAAATCTTCTTTCGACAACGCGTTTTTTCTTCATGTTGGGAGCATTATATCTTTAGTTATTATCATTAATTATTTCTCGTTGTTGTTTTCAGCACACGAGTGAAAAAAATTTGTCAAAGTAAATACTCTATTTAGTACTATCTCATAATAGCCATCCATGATCAATTGTTCAGTCCTCAAGCATTTGACATGAACAAGAATTATCCCAAATGGGTCAATATCCATGATGCACCTCAAAATGAGGAACTCAAACATTGTGTGCAATCAAAAGATCTCTGCGTAGTCTATTTTGAACAAGTGCCTGAGTGTAACCATTTGTGCTGATTTGGAAAATAGAGGAACATGGAACAAATGTGTTAAAATTATGGAGCTAATAAATGTGTTAAAAGTATTAAATTGGCAAAGAACCTGTGTTAAAAAAGGGAGACTTTACCACGAGGAGTCGCATCACGACAGGATATTCGGGGTTTGTTTATTCACGGAAAAATTTAATTCTCTTCGTACCCAGAAAATTTAACCACATATGTTAAAATGTCTCAGCTTCGAAACAAACTATCATAAATATCTAAGTTTATAACATGGACTGAGCTACAAGAAAAAAACGTTACCATTACTGCCTATAGAAAATCAATTAAAGATATTGTCTCAAATGAAAGCGTCGTGAGATAAAATAAGCCATTTAGCTCCAATAGTCAGTAATCTCACGTATATGCTAGAGTAACATAGTCCTTGATCATAAGGGATATTTTTTTCTGTCCACATAAAGATGTTCATCTTCTAAAGGAGATCGTAGCCTTATGCGCGTCTTGCCTATTGCTTCGGTGATCTTTGGGAAGTCGTCAATATAATGCTATAAAAGCTTCCATCATGTGATGAAGCGGTGTTCGATCAGTTGGCGTCATAATATAATGGTTGCATACTATTTTCAAACACACTGTCAAAGCACGGATAATTGTCCAAACATTAGCGAATGAGATGTTGTGTTCATCGACTTTGAAGAGCTGAAAACTCCCAGTTGCGAGAAATCCCAAAGCAACCATAACTTGTAAATACATGGGGAAAGTGCAAAATCTCCTCATTTGGTCTTTAAAGGATCAAATTCAAACATTCGTCAAATATCAATAATCATAGGAAGCGACAGCTTATATCTTTCTATTTCTGCATAAACTAAGTTACCCAAAGGATTTTCAGGGTTTCTTAATATTTTATATCTGTGTATGTATTGTTGTCGTCTAAGTTTAACTAAAGCGGAAATATGTGTATAAGAGTCATGTTGGGACATCATAAGCTAACAAAAACCATCATAGGACATCTCTCGTGTAGTTCTTACTTTACTACCTTCTTAAGAAAATGTCATGAGTTAGGAAGACTTTGTAATACTTATCAAAGGTACCAGGATTATAATTAAGTACGCCAGACGCGCGTTTCGTCTACATAGACTCATCAGTGACGCTCGTAGCAAAATATTATAAAGCCAAACAAGTACAAAGTTGAAGAGCATTGAGGATCAAAAATTCCAAAAAGTAAACCAACCAAGGATTAAGATATGTCGTAAATAAAGAAATCACATTACATAAATTAATATAGATTAAAATGTTAAAAAAAAGTTACATTGAAAAACAATAAAAAAACAAAAATAAAAATAAAAACGAAGTAGAGGTTCATTCACCATGATTTTTATTCTTCCTTTTCAAAGATTTTGACACCGATCAGGAAATGTAAAAATAGCACAAAAAATAGAGAAACGAATTTTTCTCTCCATAATTTACCGTATAATGTGTTCAGTACTTTGAACTAGTCTTCAGTATCTGCCGTATAATTATTCTTTTCTATTATAATCCTTATTAAGTATTTTACTTGTCTTTGTGTGTTTTTATCTTTTTCCTAAGTTTTAATTATGTAAGATTTTGTATTTGTTTACTTTTGTTCACATCGTTTAAGGTTTCAGGTGGGAGTCCATATGGAATTCATTCACAACTGTTCTAAATTGAAATAACGTCTACACCGTATAACGTCTACACCGTTATATTTTTATTTAAGACGTATGATGACTCCTACATATCTCTTGCTTCTACATATTGTTGTGTTTTGATAAACCGTTCATAGCATGCAGTTTTTATTTTTACAAAATATCAGCCTTACGCCTTTGTTTAATCATTTTGATTATACAACTCAGTTTTCCCTGTATTTACACAATGTTATATTTTTAAAAGTCATCCTTATGCATTTATTTTTGTGTTTACAATTTTCCGTAATTAAGATAAAAAACCATATTAAATGGTAATTCATGGATTGATGATTCTACGTTTAGCTAAAAAGAAAAAGTGTTTGTATCTGTTTCATTTATACTGGTATTTAGTTTTCAATCAGGGATTATTAGTAATATTATTTATTCATTGTATAGGTGCAATGTTATATAAGTCATGAATCGCTTACAATATAAAAACACCGGTTTCAAAACGCCATCAGTATGAATTCTAAAATATAAATATTAGGTGCAATTGTTTACTTTTAAATTATTAAAGTTATATTTCGGAGTTGGTTAATTGGTTTCAGGTTTTTATACTCACTCTGGAGGCATATCAACAAAACTATTTTAGGACTAGGCGATATACAAGGATTGTCTATAGACATGTTAAGTCGTAAGTCATATTATCGAAAGTCTTCTAAGATAAGGCATGCAAAAATAATTACGTTGCTTCATACTTCCACCTATAGCATGAAGACAGTTGATTTTTTTTCAGGGGTAGACCCTCGAAAATATTTTTTTTTTCACTAAAGGAAATGATTTCACTGTTGTTTTCTTAACTTCTCAACACATTCTATATCCTTTGGGACTACAAAAAAAAACCACATTAAAAAGTAATTTTAAAATGAAAAATACTAACCTACCATATACCTGTATGCACTTGAGATTTGAACTTTACAATATGACCCTACATCAATATGCAACGGGACCGATTTGTCTAAGTACTTCAGATATTAATTAATAGCCTGTCAACACTGAAGTTGTGAAAACGAGGATCAAAATTGGCAGGTCTCTAATCTTAAATGACTAGGAAGGCCATTTTTGTCTGTTTAGATTGTCTCTTTCGGTACTTTGGCTTACTCCGACAATAAAAAAATAGTACTGAAAGTAGCGTTAAACACCAAAAATCAATCTATCAACTAATATGGTACGGATAATATAATCTTTACCTTTGAATGATTACCATCATAACGGGATCTATCTTTGGGATCTGTTACACGAAAAGCAGTCGCCTCATCTCCTATAATGTTATCATCTCTTTGTTCATTTGTATCAGCCATTCTTCATTTTCTGAAGAAAACAAATATATCTATAAATATCTAGGGTATCCATATAGGCACAGGACTATGTGTTCAAACTCTTTTATTTAATTTTTTAGTAGCAATAAACAAAAAAACTATATCAATTGGACATGCTTTGATACTATATCTGCCCTTGAATTTTTACTAGATAACGTTTTTGTTCACTTTGGAGATTCCGTATATCGTCAGGTTACCGGAATTCCAATGGGGATTAACTGTTCACCACTTATTGCGGATCTGTTTTTGTACTTCTATGAGTTACAATTTATGACAAAAATCAGCAAAGACCCATCGAAACAACATCTGATAAACAAATTTAATAATACTTTTAGATATTTGAATGCTATTTTGGCTCTCAATAAGGACGACTTCAGTATGTATACTAAAGAAATTTATCCTGTTGAACTTACTTTAAATAAAGCTAATACTAACAATGACCACTGCCCTTTCCTCGATCTTGATATCTATATCACTAATGGAAAGCTTAATACTTAAAGTTATGATAAAAGAGATGATTTTTCATTTCCTATCGTTAATTGTCCATTTTTAGATGGTGACGTTACCTTGTCACCATCTTACGGTGTTTATATATCTCAACTTGTACGATTCGCTCGTGTATGTAACAATGTTTTAGATTTTAACGAGAGAAATTTATGTATTACTGAAAAAAATATTACACCAGGGTTTTCGATATCACAAACTAGTCAAAACATTTACTAAATTTTATCATCGGTATAAGGACATCATTCGTAAATATAGCTCAACATGCAGACTTCTTATACGTTCAGGTATTTCACATCCAATTTTTTTATGGAAATATTCTTTATAAAGAACAAAAATGTCCGTATTCACCTCAGAAACTAACAAAACATTTAAATAGACTTATTAGGAAGGGATATAGTTACGATACTGTTGTCAGGTCATTAAAGATTACATATTTTGGCGTTAATATTGTTTCACTTATAGGGTTTTTGCATCGGAACTAAACACATTTTTTTTTAAACAGTTGTTGGCATGACGCGGGTAATGTTCTTCTCATATATGTTATGATGGTATGATACTAAACCCCTAACGGGAAGGATTGTGTCTGATATTCATATGATGAAATCATAATCTTTCAATCAGTTTAATTGAAGTCTGGAGCTGGCATGTCAGTTAACTTCTTGTAGTCTGTTGTTATTTATGTATTATTGTCATTTTATTTATTTTCTTTTGTTACATTTTCTGACATCAGACTTGGAATTCTCTTGAACTGAATTTTAATGTGCGTATTGTTATGCGTTTACTTTTCTACATTGGCTAGAGGTATTGGGGGAGGGTTGAGATCTCATAAACATGACTATCCCCGCCGCATTTTTGCGCCTGTCCCAAGTCAGGAGCATTTGGCCTTTGTTAGTCTTGTATTATTTTAATTTTAGTTTCTTGTGTACAATTTGGAGTTTAGTATGGCGTTCATTATCACTGAACTAGTATATATTTGTTTGAAGGCGAGTTGAAGGACGCCTCCGGGTGCGTGAATTTTTCGCTACATTGAAGACCTGTTGGTGAACTTCTGATGTTGTGTTGTCTATGGTCGGGTTGTTGTCTCTTTGACACATTCCCCCTTTCCATTCTCAATTTTATAGATTAAGGCCTCAACTACTTTCCTTACAACAAAAGTAAACCACAGGGAATTGGATAGAGATATGTGATAAACAACTACAATATGTATTAATTGTAAAATGTTTGGGAGAGTTAATATCCTAAACATTTCCTCAGACAAGAAATACGTTAAGAATAAATCAATTATTCCAAGAAAGATTAAAAAAACAATATGATACTGCTGCAAGAATCTAGGAAAAAATCAAAAGAAATCATGTTATTATTTGTCGACTAAAACAAAATAAATAAAAAAACAAATTAGATTAAAACGAGCATAAAATCGAAGAAAAGTACACTTTCAACAGGAAGTGAAAAAGAATACCAAACTCTAAGGAAAATTCAAAACGGAAAGTTCCTTATCGGATGGCAAAATAAAAGCTCAAACACGTTTAACTAATTGAACACAACCTGTTTTTAATGCTAGCTAAACTTCTCACTTGTATGACAATCGCAAACAATTCAAAACAAACAGACATAACATGTCAAAATGCCAAAAAAGAAAAAAACTAAATATGGACAAAGCACGTAAGCAAAAATGAAAAACAAGAATACAAAAAACTTACATTAGCACAATAACACAATGGTGGGATGTATAAGAACCTATCTACGCCAAAAGTAAATTACCAAACAAAATAGACTTAACAGTCAAGTTATTGCCCCAGCCCTATATCCGAGTCAATAATTTAGGCTTTCTAAGGACTTTTTGTGTGGGTTCATTTAGGAATTTTCCTCAATGCTCTTCTACTTCGAACTTTATTTGACATTTTTTCCTTTTTTGGATTCGAGTGTCACTGATGAGTCTTTTTGAGACGAAACGCGCGTCTGGCGTATATATAAAATTTAGTTCAGGTATCTATGATGAGTTTTTTTAGATACCGTACATAAATAATCGTATTTTTTCTTTTATCAAAATGTATTCTTTCTTAAAGTAACTATACGATCTGAATCGAATATAACAAAATTAGTCGATGTAACATCATACCATACCTAGTCTGACAATCTAAAAAATGATTTTAATATCTCATTATTTTGTTATTTTGTCTGGGAATATATATATATTTTTTTCTAAAATTATATTATTTTATAAAAGTCAGTTCACCTGCATATTGTTTCAAGGAAATGTCTATTAGATTAACTAACATTTTGTTTGCAGTGAAAGAGGGATATCATTTAAACTATGATACTGATTACTACTGTAGCCATATGTGTATTTTATGATCAGTTTAAGAAAACTTTTAATCTAGGTCCTTCCTAAAAAAATCCCTTCAAACCCTTTAAGTTTTCTACCCTTTAAACAACCATGCCACATAGAAAAATAAAAACACATCTTTAAAGAAATAATCCCAAAAAGACTACCATAAGCTGCAAATGTGTTGTTTTTAACTACTGTTAGCCATATAGTTATCACCTACAGGCTCTATCGCTCACTTTGTTCTATGTGCATATTAAATAAAGGAAACACATTATAGACAAGAATTTAATTCATGACAAATTTCTCTATTTTGTAATGACTCTTATGGGCCATAATAGTACTGCAACTGACATCGAAAAAGACGCTTAGTTAACGAGTTTAATGGTCCGGAATAACACACGGCTGCAGATGGTTTTAAATGATAGAATAATATCTATATTTTAATTTCCGTCGGGTCGTAAAAAGTTTCTATGGTCACATTTTTGTATTTTATCCCTTTAATGGACGCACCCCTCAATTTACGGTTTTGGGTAGTTACCTTAAAATCCAAAAATATATTTTTTGGTTAAATTTCCCGCTATTTTCGTAAATATTTTCTATGCACATATCATCAAGGATCATCGGAATGATGAGGACATAAATATAATACAATCTCCAAGTAAAACTTTCAAACTTGAAGTTGGCTGATTTTTTAGATAGAAATTTAACGCGTTTTTCTTTGAAAACGAGAAAACATATGATTCAAAAACAGTATTTGACATTTGAGAGGACAAAACATATTATTGCGATACTGCATGCAAATTTTGTTGGGCAAATTCCAAACAATTTTGTCAAAAACTCAAAAATAAAAACATGATTTGTACCTTTTTTAATTACGGAAATTTCCTATCCGTCAATCAGCCCCACCATTTATTTTTTCCTTCACAATCAATTTGATAGTTTCGATGTGATTATGTAGATTTTGTAGGAGAAGTTAATTTATTTTTGAGTGATTTGAATATATATAGTAGTTCTTTCGTGTATTTTCTGTAAAAAAGTTATATTTTTGTTAATAAATTTTTTACTTTATATAAAAGTTAACCAAATCCTTCGGATAAGAGGTTTTTCCGGATAATGACTATAGTTGACATTGTGTGAAAATACATTGTATGTCAATGTTTAACCTAAGAGCAATTAATATGCATGCAAGTGGTCGGGGGAAAAGTACTATTGAAGTTTCGCAGAGATTTGGTGTGTGACAAGGTGATGCTAAAACCAACTTCTCTTGAAATTCTGCTTTCCGTGGGCGAATCATCAGTGATATTATGAGACTTGCACCAGAAGGCAAACTTGGTGTGCATCTCTAAATTACATTGATTGATTGATTGTTGGTTGCTTAACGTCCAGTGGCAAATATTTCATGCATGTTCAGGATGAGAACAAGTTAACAATAAAAACAATAGGTAGGTTTTGTCATAATAGAGGCCATTCGGGATGATGATCGGGAAAATTTAGACTGCCAATGGAAAATGATGGTATATTGGATTGGGACAGAAATTGTCCATTGCAACATGCCACCTACGGACCCTCAAAGAGTTGATGCAAGGGTTTTTAACGTGCAAAGAACGTGACACTCCCTTTACACGAGGCATCGGATTTAACGTCCCCATTCTGAACGGACGTGACTGCGAACTTGATACATCCCGCACAGCCAAACGGACGCCCCATTTCGTTTTACTGCCGGTCGGGGGAAGACCAAGTGACCATATTTCGTTTCCCCAGTCACCCTTGGGGAACTTTAAATTAGAAACAACAGAAATCCATATATGTGATCAAACTAATCGACATGTATCCTCACAACCTGACACTTTTATACGATCTCGCGCTCAGTTTCTTCCTTGTAGTTTGGATATGAAAACAGGGTTTTTGTGTAAAAGAAAAACCTTTAAAAAAACAGAAAACTGCGCAAAACTGAGTCCTTTAAACGTGTTGACAGTCTTTTAAGTTGTGCTTATTAATGTGAGTAATCATTTATCCATGCATAACCAAGTACTTATTGAAGTCAACACCTGTGCAATTAAGTAAAACAGTTTCTGAAAAATTAGAATTTGAACTTGCTGTCAGTTCATTAATAACGATTGTTAGTGATGTGATTTGTTCTTCCATAAGAAAAAGCCTTTCTCATGTAGCACATCCTCTATATATACCGATCAATTTTATCCAAGATTGTCTCTGATGCTTACCAAACTGCCAAACTCCAGAACTAACTAGATATTGTGACACCTTACAATTCAGACACAGTGGGGCCAAGGGATATGAAATATAGAGTTTAGCTCTGAACTCAATTTAGGGGATGCCATATCTGCTGCAGGAAAATTGAAGTCTATGTTAAGACTTTCAGAATTACACCAAGGTGTGTCTGAAAATATCAAGGATACATTAAAAGATGAACAAATACTTCACCCTGCCACCAGTGCTCTTATGAGCTATGTCCTCGTTTTGGTATTTCTATGGAAATGATGCCCGCATAGCTTGTTAATAGATATAGGAAGATGTGATATGAGTGCCAATGCTACCATTAAAGGTCACGGTCCGGTCTTCAACACGGAGCCTAGGCTCCACAATTCATTTGTTAGTTAATTGATGAAAAATAACACAAAGGCGCTTCTGAACCGTATATTGTCCCTAAAGATAACAAAAATTCGTAAACGTATGGCTATTACAAAATCAATCGTTTCTGTAGCAACATTCGCCCCATTACATTTGGGATGGGCAGTGCAGATACATCATGCATATGCATATGGGAATATGGGTCACGAACATTGATCGAAACTTTGTACTCACATTTCTTTTGTGTTTTCTATGCAAAGGTAAGACTATATCTGACGAGTTTGACCGAATCATGACGGTATTTACGCTCCAGATAGCATTTGTACTCAAAACCTGTGTTTGCTTTGAACAAACTTTGTCCTGCGCCTAACTTGTCCTTATAAAAAAGGACCTCGCATTCGCCTCGGGTGACTATAGTATATTTTGTGTTATAACTGCTCTGTCCAGACTTTGCAAAAACACAATCTGTATTTATCTATAACTAGATACTAATTTTCACAAAATACACAACCTTTAAGATGCAAAATTAAAAAGACTGTTTCAGCGCTTGAATTTTGTTTTTTTCAAAGATAGAAAAAATATTGAAATAATTTGATAAAGTGGTGTATTAAACTTTAGAAAATAATTCTGTAATATACTATAGTGAAATACTATAAAAAATATGAAAGTTTATGGATGTGAAAAGCTCAAGGCCACTTCTTCTTTTCTTATGTCTTAAATGGAAAAAAATCAGAAGGTTCCAAATCAACGCCTTTTTGTAATGGCAGCTCTTCATATAAGTAGTCAAATTTGTCGTTTTAACATCGTTTATAGCATATGCTTATGATTGAATCGTTTTTGTAGCATTCTATTGAATAAATATCAGAATATTTCTCCTTTTTGTCCTTGTGGTTGAAATATTGATATTTTTAGGTCTGACCTTTGACCTCAATTTCACAAAATTGTGACCACTCTTGATTTTTACGACCCAACTTTTCTTATTGTACACGTTTTCCTCTTTCCATCGATATATAATTTAGGTGTGTGTTCTTCCGGACCATTAAAGTTTTAAAAAATGAACTCTGGTTGCAGTACTATAACTCTGGAAGGGGGTCAACCGATAATTTTGATCATGTTGAAAATTTCATGGCAGATAGATCTTGACCTGATGAAAACATTTACTAATCCTCATATTTGCTCTAAAAGCTTAGGCATAAGAGAATATAGACAAAGAAACTGCATCTCACCCCAATATTCTATTTTCATCTTGGTTTATCTACAGTCTATTATTATCTATTATAATATTCAAGATAATAACCAAAAACTGCAAAATTTCCTTTAAATAAGCAAAACATAAACGGGTTGTTTGTTGTGTCTGCAAATATCAGGACAGATAGGTCTTGACCTGATGAACATATTTACCCCATGTCAGATTGCTCTAAATGCCCGAGTTTCAGATATATAAGCCAAAAACTGCATTTACCTCCATGTTTATTAAGCTATGGCGACCATCTTGGTTGATGGACGGGTGTAATCGGATACATTGTTTTAATAAGATACCATAAGGATGCTTTACATCAAGTTTGGTTTACTTTTGTCCAGTAGATTCAGAGAAGATTTTTTGTAAAAGTTAACTGACGACTGCAGATGAGAAAATCTTTTGGGTCAGGTGGGTTAAAAATGAACCCCAATCGATATTAAAACATGCCACACCAAAGAACACGTAATCAGTATCACAGAGTTTCTCATAGACAATTTATTCGTTAAATCTGAGAGATAACATTTTCTAGTACTGAGCAGAGCGATATTGACGAAAGGAAGAACGATAAATATTCTGTGTCAACGTCGTCAACTTCACAAATAATACAAGGAGGGCTTGAGATAAAGATGCTAGTTCTGGGTTTTGTATCATTTTATTTACTTTTCATTTGTTCCGTTGATTGATACAGTCTTGCATTTGGTAAGATCAGGTTTGAGTCCGTTCATGTGTCTTTGAGGATCCCAACACGGATATTTTCTTTTTTCGTTTTTAATTTTCTTAAAACAAAACAAGAAAAATTCTTTGATTCATACTTTTATTTATTTCATAAACAGAACGAAAATTGAAAACGAAACCTCTTCCGTTTTTGGTATGTTTTTTGTTCAGACTGCTATCAAATACATATGTAAGCAACATATTTCGAAACAATATATTCAATTATACACAATCTACAAAAATATACTAAAAAACAATTAGCAGACTTTTTATGATACTTGTTGCCTATTAATGATGATTTTTGACTCTTATAATTTGTCATATTTGCATGAAAACATTGTTTATCCTTATAAAAAGAACATAGGGCAAAGTTTTAATAAATAAGACATATGGATTTAAGATCGTGTGTAAGCAAAACAATGTTATACATTTTAACCCAAATGTCCTCAGTTGTAGCATACTGCGATACAGGACAGTGCGCTAACTTATAGTGTGTAACAGTTGTAATTATGCACAAATATAAATGTACATAAAGTTTGTACATGTAATCGATATCTATCAATTATTTTCGGTTATCAGTATGTTGAGAACCTCTTTACATATTGACATAAAATATGACACTATGTATATCTATGGTTTGTATTATAACTGTAATATTACGTTGCCAACATTGTAGAGTAGAATCCCGGGTTGAAATTTTTTTATAAATACGACCATTAAGATATTTTCCAGCTCATTTCACTCAAAATCATAACGTTTCAGTATACATTTAACTTACCATAATTTTTTATCGTAAAATTTTATGATTTCTACTTGTAATTGTGTATCTATATGTGACATGAGACAAATCATAATAATCAAATGACTATACTTATAAAATATGTCATGGAACTATGTTTGTGCATACAAAGGTCTGCAAGTTTTATGTTTCAAACATGATTATGTGGTTCATCAGTTGGGGAACAAAAGGGTAGAACAGTTATGCTATTTTCGCCATTCTAGATCTCTAAAATAAAGAAAACTACCTTTTGATGGTGCCCAAGTATGTACGATGACCAAGGATGGAAGGTGGAGAATCAAGCCTTACTCGGCTAGTTTAGGAAATTTCAAAACTTATACAAATAAAAAGTTTGTCATTTTTGTAAACAAAATTACATTAACTCACTTGAACTTGGTGCATAATCTAAATATGCCATTGAACTTCAGTACATGCATCTGATTTGCAATATTAGATTACTACTGAATTAACATAGTTACAAGGTTGGACAACATAGTTGTCTTTTTGACACTATACATTAAATACTTTTTACTTACTGCTATTTTTTTTCCGGAATTAAAAATATCCAAAACAACATTATCCTAATACAGTAAAGGGTACCATATAGATTGCAAACCTAGCAATTTTCTCATTAAGAAAACGGTTGTTCAATGAATCATATTCTATTGTGCAGTGGTAAAAAGATAACTACATATACTTCCTGGTAATGACAATGCATATGATAAATAAGGTAAATAAGATAAAACTACTACATGTATCAACATAGACCAGGTGCAATTCAAGATAATGTCACCTCTATTCTCAGAACAATTAAACGTTCAATGGAATAGTAAATATCAACAAAACGGAATAAATAGTTGATAATTATTTGTCTAAAAATGACCAAGTCAGATAAGTAATAAGTTAGTATCTGTTGTTTTTTTATTACTTATCATAAACAATGAGGTAGATGATAAAAAAGTGAAACAATTGATTATACGACTGTCATACAAGTGGGAGGTTTTACTAGTTATAAAACTAGTTTCAACGCACTATTTTCTTTGGAAAAGGTCTGTACCGAGTCAGAAATTTGATAGTTTTTATTCAGTTTTTTTTCGGACTTCCCTTGTATAAATTTACCTCAGAGTTCGTAATATTTATTATACTTTTCTATTTGATAAAGCAACATAAATATCGACTAAAGGAAAGAACGATATATCAGAAGATATTCACTTGAAACTAAAAATCGCTGATACTTTTAATAATCACAAGAGACTTTTCATACTTGTGTATCTGTATATCAACTAGTATCCCTATTTTTCATATCTGTGTAAGAAACTTTATCTTACAATATTTCAATATACGATTATTAGTGGTGGTAGGTTCATTTCTTAAAACAATACGTTTTGGCGGATAATCTGAAAGGTTTCAACAGTCGAAAAACGATTGAAATAAATTATTAAACCACATTTCAAGCGAAAAAGTTGTTACTGTTGGCATTTGTTTTTGTATAGAACAATGTAAGTAGGTTTTTAATACAAACGGCATTGACGATTTGATCACTATAATAGGCCACTAGTCTAAATACCGCATGTTTGGATAGTCGGTAAGTAAAATTCGTTTCATATTGTGCTAGTAACCTGATACTATATATACGGGGTCAGTAAATTCCATATGGGGATTCGAGCTTAGCTCTCAACCCATATGGTTGAATTTACTGACTCATATAAATGGTATTAAGTAACTAGCACACTATGTAACTAATAGTCTTTTGAATATTTTTAGAAGAAGTTTACGATGGGATAAAGAAGATAATAAGAAATTGTGATTTTAAAAAGTTTCTTGATTTATAAATAATTATGCAAGTTAGAATTTGTTTCAGAACAAAAATGAATTGTTGTCCTATCATTTCTTTATTAGAACAAGACAGAAGAAAATTGTGTGATTTGAAAAACGATACAGTAAAATATTTGTTCATCTTATGTAATTAAAAATACGATTTTGCCACAACTACATTTTTCATTACTTGCAACCGTTATATCTAAAAAATACCAGAAGAATATATTGTTGAATAGTAAAATCACTAAAAATACTGAACTCTGAGGAAAATTCAAAATGGAAAAATCAAAAGATAGAACACATCAAACGAATGGACAAAACTGTCATATTGCCGACTGGGTACAGGCATTTTTTTCTGTAGAAAACGGTGGATTGAACCTGGTTTTATAGCGCAAAACATCTCACTTGTATGACAGTCGCATCAACTTTCATTATATTGACAACGATGCGTGAACAAAACAGACATAATGGGTAAAATTGGCAAAATAGGGGTACGTCAGTCATCACCGTGTCACATTCTTAATCATAATAAAAACAATCAAAAATTCACCAAAGAAGCACAGAAAGCTTGCTTACTTATTTTTGTATTTAATTTATGTATGCTAAATCAACCCATAAGGGATTGAAATATTTTAAGTCCTGTAAAGAGTTTCTGCCTACGATCAATGACAAAAAATGATATACAAAAATGCCGAAGAATTTCATTTCTGTGTGTATTTTCCATTTTA
>CM034356.1:69151832-69207190 GCA_019925275.1 Mytilus edulis
ACAAGCTAAATGATAATAACATTAGATGTAAGATTGCTACTGATGATGCAGATCTTCTTATTGTGCAAACAGCTTTGGATAGTGCTTTGTCTTTAGTAGTCATAGTAAATGGTGAAGCTACATATCTATTACTGTTACTTATTCATCATGTTAATCAGCAGTGCAAACTGGTTACTTTTTAATCTGATAAAATGGCAATCAACAAAAAAAAATAAATAAGGAACATAGAACAGACTAAAAGATTTCTTGGAGAGACTGTTTGTAATTTGTTGCTTTTTTTGCTTCTATAACAGGTTGTAACTCATCATCTAGGCTTTTTTAACAGGCAAAGGACTTCCATCAAAAAACTTAACCAAACATATCAAGATCAAGTTTTCTAGAATAAGGCTTCATTTGTATAAACTTTACCTATTAAGATTTACCTGTATTTTAAAACCGTTTTTTTTTTCAAAAGAGATTATTTTCGAAGGGTTAAATATTTCGCAGTGGTGTCTTCCCATGGCTTTGTTTGGACTTGTTTGTTTGCTTTTTGGCCTTGAATGTTTCTCTTATATTTAATTAACTGTGCGTTTGCATTCAGATATCGCAGATCAAATTTATTCGTTCATAGTGTATTAATTTACGATTTTTGATTGAGTTAAGCCTTCCAATTGATATTTTATCGTGTGTTTTTCTATGTTGTGATGTTATGCTATTGTTTCAGAAAAAGGGAGAAGGTTTGGTACCATTAAAACGTTAAATCCTGCTGCAAATGTTTGCACCTGTCCTAAGTCAGAAATCTGATGTACAGTAGTTGTCGTTTGTTTATGTAATGTATACGTGTTTCTCGTTTCTCGTTTTTTTATATAGATTAGACTGTTGGTTTTCCCGTTTAAATGGTTTTACACTAGTAATTTTAGGGCCCTTTATAGCTTGTTGTTCGGTGTGAGCCAAGGCTCAGTGTTGAAGGCCGTACATTGACCTATAATGGTTTACTCTTTTAAATTGTTATTTGGATGGAGAGTTGTCTCATTGGCACTCACACCACATCTTCCTATATGTATTCATTAAAGCAGATACCATCAAAGCAGGAGAAGAAGCGCTCACATGTTTATATGGAGAACTTCCTCTGGACGAACTTGACATTTTTCTCTAGAGAAAATTCAAATCTATAGTAATTACTGGAAACACATTGGTTCAGATGAAAAGTATACCACCAACATCAGATTCAGGGCAATTTCATAGTCTTCCAGTGTATTATCAGAAGAAGTTGACATAGATCCTACAGACCATGCAGACTATGGTTGGGAAATCAAACATGGAAAATTTTGTCCAATTTTATTGGAACTTCCACCTGCACCTGATAAGCTTCTTAACATTATAAGATGCAACTGTAAACAAACTGTGACACCAAACGATGTGTCTGTTGAAAAAGTGGTTTCTGAAAAATATGAATTGTAGTTTTTTCTAGTTTTTGACAATTTTCTGACAAATTTAGCTTTTTTCATATAAAATCAGTAATTTTACTATTTGTTTTACAATGAATTTTGTTTGATCTGATTATAATGATATTAAGATTTCCATTTTTCTATTTTGGAGTGATACAAAAATAGTTCAAACTCCAAACTGGTGTTTTTCCTGTTTTTAACGATTTTAGATTGATTTTGCTATATTTTACCCAAAATCATCATTTAACCAATAAGGAATTGCTGTAAAGTTTTGGAAAAATTAAAATAAAGGTTTCTGTCTTAATTGAAAAATTAAATGAACTTCTATTACCATTTTATATATGTTTCCTGTTGTTTTGGTAATCAGTTCACGCTATGTAAATCTCAAATTCCAACAAAAATCGGATGTTTTCACCTAACATTTTATGTTTATAAAAAAAAAATCATTGTTTCATTTCATAAACACTGTGAAAACTGTTGTAAAACTTTTGATTTGAAATGATTATCATCAAAAATGAATGTTTAACAAGCTTTTCCCAGTTTAACGCTATTTTTGACAAGTTTGCTATTTTTTACCAAAGAAATCCATGTTCCCACTCAGATATCTTAGTAGACTTTTGGTATGTTACAAAGAAAGCCATTTGGAATCGCAAAATACAACAACAAAAAATCAAGAATCACGAGCCCCGCTTAAACTGAGAGCGAACGAAGGTTCTCTAGAAGTATGAACAGTTTCGGTTCCTTTGTTTTAGCACCAGTCATATGGCTCACATTTTAGAAGGTCGCTATTACCAAAATAGGATAATATAATGCAAGTAGTGACATATCAACCCAAACATGACGACGCCTATACAACTGTCGAAGAGATGATTACAAACTTACTATAAAGGGAGCCTTGGTTCGAAAGCATCCTTGTAAACAGCAACCCCATAGATGTAAATCATGACAGGAAAGACTATAGTTGGAATACACCATAAAGAAGTACATGTATGTAAAGAAATCTGTTAACAGCATTGTTGCTGGAAAAAAAAACCAACAAATTAGTGTATATAAAAAACGAATATATGCAGGAACTGTAAACTATAAAATTGCAATTTCCTCCTCTTTAATAAAAAAATAATACGACATGTCTATTTCAGGAAACATGTTTGATTTTTAAAGAATTGGTTAAATGCAAAAGAACAACTAAAATGTTTTGGATGAATAAATACGTAAATCATTATCACATGGAAATATTAGAAATATCTATAAATTGTAAAAGCAATTTTAGTAATATAAGCAACGATATGGTGACTTAATTCAACAAAGAAACTAAATCCAATGAAACAAAGGCCACTGTAAAAACAGGAACATATACTGTTCCCAGCTAAAAGGTATCGAGGAACTAAGAGTGTGTAGACATGGTAGATATGTTTAAACTCACTCAAATAAATTATGCTATTTTAAACTTATTTTTGTGGTTTTTTACATCATTACAATGATCTTGTTTTATTATTTGCTTTGGTACTTAGTTAAATGCTCTTTAAATATAAATAGAATGTATCTCACGATGCTCATATGTCAACAGAGCTATCAGTTTAAGTTTGATTGTTTAGATTTAAAATCCTCAAGGTTTTCTACAACTCTAGATTAAATCATAAAGTGATGTATATAGAATTAAGTTAATTAAATTGTAAAATGGTACGGAATATTCTTAGATGTATTTCTTTTGTAGGCATCATAATTGTTGGACTGTAGTCCTATACTCAAACAGTCAAACATGTTTTATTATTCAATATTTTTTACATATTCTGAAATTCGTTAACTGACATTTTTTTCAGACCTACCTGATAGAAACAATTGACAATTGAATGTGAATTTATAGGTGGTCTAGTTTATTCTTATTTTTTAACAATTTTACGGCGTTTACAAACTTCTCAATTATATACAATGGAAACAATATAAGATTAATTTCATCACGCATATACACAACTGATACATTATTAAAAAAAGGGGTGAATAACAGAAGGCTGGTGAAATACAATGCTAAGGCGGACAGATGCGGAAATATTTTTCTAAAGGTTGTTCTGAAGTAGGTAAGCTGTTTACCGATTATGTTTCATTCCTGGTTGTAACATTTTCACTGAGGGTAGAATCATAAATACATATACAAATATTTATTAGCACAAACTCATCAACAATAAATGGTTAAGGCTCATGGAATATCAATTACATCGTTGGTCAAACATGATAAGTATTGCAAATAATGACTATGTTAATATGTAATATTATAAACAATGATTATGAATTAGACGACATATTGACAATTTTATAGAGTTTGTTCTGCTTTACGCAGGTTCAAACTGTCTGAAATGAAAGAGGAAGTAATTTTAGGATTGTGTATGAATTATTATTTAATAAAAAAGATTATATTATTTTCATGTATTTGAAATTTTGTAGGATCAACGATTATATTTGAAACTTTTTGGTAAAATATGGCCCTTTTAGTTGAGTATTTCTCACAATGTAAAACAATACCCAAGTTACAATAATTTGTTACCGTTTCAAGATATGCATTATCATAAGTAAAATGTCTTGCCATTAGAATTAAATATCATAATTTTTGATTTATCAGTATTAACTTGTCGTTTCCATGATGAACAATATTCATGTAAAATATCAACAGATCTTTGTAGACCCTCTTTGCTTTCAGATAGTAAAACAATATCATCTGCATATAAAAGAATGTTCAAAGAGGTATCCCCAATGGCAACTGGATCCGTATGTTTGTTATCAAGATTACCTACTAGTTCATTTATAAAATAGTTTAAAAGAAGGGGACCCAAAGCGTCAACTTCTTTAACACCCCTTTCTGATAGGAATGGAGGACTCAACCCATTAGAGAATTTTATTCTACATACTGTATCAGTATACATTGAATAAATAACATTAAACATTTTTGGGGGGATATTATGTTTTATGAGTTTAGAAAATAAACCTTGTCGCCATACAGTATCAAATGCCTCTTTTAAGTCTATGAAGGCAGCAAAAACTTTTTTCCTTTTTTGTCTATATTGATCAGTTATGGTCTTTAGAGTGAATATGTGGTCAGCTGAACGACTTTTCTCTTTAAATAAAATTGAGAATGGAAATGGGGAATGTGCCAAAGAGACAACAACCCGACCATAGAGCAGACAACAGCAGAAGGTCACCAACAGGTCTTCAATGCAACGAGAAATTCTCGCACCCGGAGGCGTCCTTCAGCTGGCCCCTAAACAAATATATACTGGTTCAGTGATAATGAACACCATACTAAACTCCAAATTGTACACAAGAAACTAAAAGTTAAAATGATACAAGACTAACAAAGGCCAGAGGCTACTGACGTGGGACAGGCTCAAAAATGCGGCGGGGTTAAACATGTTTGTGAGATCTCAATCCTCCCCCTATACCTCTAGCCAATGCAGAAAAGTAAACGCATAACAATACGCACATTAAAATTCAGTTCAAGAGAAGTCCGAGTCTGATGTCAAAAGATGTAACCAAAGAAAATAAACAAAATGACAATAATACATAAATAACATCAGACTACTAGCAGTTAACTGACATGCCAGCTCCGGACCTCAATTAAACTGATTGAAAAATGATGTCTTCATCATATGAATATCAGGCACAATCCTCCCCGTGAGGGGTTTAGTATCATACCATCATAACATATATGAGAAGAACATAACCCGTGTCATGCCAACAACTGGTTTATTAAGAATAAATGTGTTTAGTTCCGATGCAAAGACCCTATAAGTGAATCAATATTAACGCCAAAATATGCAATCTTTAATGACCTGACAACACTATATCCCTTCTTAATAAGTCTATTTAAAGGTTTTGTTAGCTTCTGAGGTGACTACTGACATTTTTGTGCTTTATAAAGAATATTTCCATAAAATATTAGATGTGAAATACCTGAACGTATAAGAAGTCTGCATGTTGAGCTATATTTACGAATGATGTCCTTATACCGATGATAAAATTTAGTAAATGTTTTGACTAGCTTGTGATATCGAAAACCCTGGTGTAATAATTTTTCAGTAATACATAAATTTCTCTCGTTAAAATCTAAAACATTGTTACAGACACGAGCGAATCGTACAAGTTGAGATATATAAACTCCGTAAGATGGTGACAAGGGAACGTCACCATCTAAAAATGGATAATTAACGATAGGAAATGAGAAATCATCTCTTTTATCATAAATTTTAGTAATAAGCTTTCCGTTAATGATATATATATATCAAGATCGAGGAAAGGGCAGTGGTCATTGTTAGTATTAGCTTTATTTAAAGTAAGTTCAACAGGATAAATTTCTTTAGTATACATACTGAAGTCGTCATTATTGAGAACTAAAATATCATCCAAATATCTAAAAGTATTATTAAATTTGTGTATCAGATGTTGTTTCGATGGGTCTTTGCTGATTTTTGTCATAAATTGTAACTCATAGCAATACAAAAACAGGTCCGCAATAAGTGGTACACAGTAAGTCCCCATTGGAATTCCGATAACCTGACGATATACGGAATCTCCAAAGCGAACAAAAATGTTATCTAGTAAAAATTCAAGAGCAGATATAGTATCAAAGCATGTCCAATTGACATAGTTTTTTTTTGTTTATTGCTACTAAAAAATGACCTAAAAGAGTTTGAACATATATATTCACATTCTGACTTTTTAAATGCCCATTTAATTAGGTGTGTGAATTTTTTCTTAATGAGAATGTGAGGCAATGTGGTATATAGGGTAGAAAAATCAAAACTTTGAACAAATTCAAAATCACCAATATAAGCATGCAATTTATCAAGTACTTCCAACGAGTTTTTGACACTCCAAAAGTAATTAATTCCACTATTTTCGAAGGCTTTATTTGAACAATTTATTATCAGGTTTTTGATTGTACCAAGTGTACTGGTAAGAAGAATAGATAAGTTAGTAGTGGAACAATGGCTTGAAGACGAAATAAATCTATATTTGTAAGGTGTTTTGTGTAGTTTCGGAAGCCACATAGTTGGGACTTTCATTGTTTTTGGTTCTGCTTGTAAAACGTTTATATAAAATTTTATTAAAAGGTTTACCCAGGTTGGAACTAATAGATATACCTCTATAGTTCCCTGGATCGAATTTGTCCCCTTTCTTATGCAAGAGAACAAGTAAGCTTTCATTCCATATTCTCGGAAATTGACCAGATTCGAATATACTATTAAAGAGTTTATGAAGTGGTTTTATTAAAATAGGGATTGCATTTTTCAACATTTTATTTGAAATCATGTCGGCTGATGTGCTTTTGCCATTTTTAATTAAACGCATAGCTGTTACTATCGCTTCAATTGTTATCTCTTAAATCAAGTGAGTTAAATCATCTGTAACATGTGATAAATTAAACTTTTCCTTTAGAGAGTCAAAATCTTTAATAATTTTAGAGTGAAAACTATTGTGATTTATGTCACAGCTATTCAATTTTTTATAAAACTGGATGAAATCTTCTTGTGGTAAAGATTCATTTTCTTTGTTATTACTTTTTTGTCTACTTTAAATTTATTCAAAATGTTCCAAAACATCTTTGGGTCTTTGTCACATGTATAAAGTTCTGAAAATATATCTTTTTGTATTTATTTTCTTCATATTTACATCGACGTCTAAGTCTAGATCCGAAAGAATAAACTTTATGTCTGTATTCATAATTATACGGATGTTTATTAACTAACTTTGCATAATTTTTTACTGTAACGCCAAGTTCACGGCAAGATTCAGAGTACCAAGGTCGTCTTTTTGACCTATTTTGATTTTTATTTCTGACTGGGACTTTCTTAACTAGTTTAGCAGACTTCAAAGCATTTTCATAAAGTATAGTATTAAATGAATTTAATGCTGATTCAGAGTCTTTAAAAGTGGATTTCAAAAACTATTCAAATTTGTTTTTACTCTCTATACTGTTACTATTTAATGTGTAGAGATTTATTGCTTCAGAGGTCCATATAAACTTATTTGGGATAAGATCCAACTGATATTGGGGTGTATTTTGAGGAATAATAAAACCTATTAATAAAGAACAACTTCTTATACAATGATTTGACAAAGAAGTGAAGTCATGTACTTCAAAATAACCAACTATATGAAATAAGTCTTTAGACACAAGCATATAATCTACAACACTACATCCATTGTATGTAATACAAGTGTGTTTACCATGTAAATCACCTATGGTTCTACCATTTAGTATTCTAAGGCCTGAATCCTTACTTAAATTCAATAGATACTTTCCACCATTGTTGACAAGTTTGGTGTCAAGGTTATTCCTTGGTATATTTTGATCAGAAATATATTGTAAATCATCTTGATTTGAAGTACAAGAATTATCAAAGGCAACAACATCTGGTTTTGTATTAGTATAGGCAATGAAATCGCCTTGGACTATAATGTGCCCTAAATTAAAATATTTAAAAAGATATGATGAGTCTTTTGTAGACGAAACGCGCGTCTGGCGTAAATACAAAATTTATTCCTGGTATCTTTGATGAGTTTATTTAAGGCCATGATACAAAGCAGGAGACGATTGTTACCTTGATTTGGCAATGAACTTTAAACATCGGTACACTATTATTGTCTTACAGTTAAACCTTATGATATATCTAAAACTAGCAAAATAAGAAATTGATAATGACCTTTTGAATTCATAAATTGGATGGAGATATGTCTTATTGGCACTCATAATACATCAATTGTATAATGAGTTTAATATTTTATTATACCATCAGGAAACGTGTGATAATCTTTTCTAAACTAAATATCAAATGAATTTCATTTTTTTTATATTTAATACACTCAAAACTGCAATTGTTAGCGTACCCCTGTTTAGCACCAAAAATACAAGCTCAAGACTAAAAAAGATTACTTAATGCAAATTATTGTTTAGAAATGTGCTCAACATCTAAATAAAGTAAATGTATTCAATTTTCTAAGCCGGTCTGTTTTCCCTAAGATATTTCGTAATTTGTCATACATAAAATAAGTCTACCAATAAAATGAAACAGCTCTCAATCTAAAGAAGAAACAAATTAATTTGACCTCGTCTATTTTGTTCTCTCTGTGTTCCCTACGTAGGGAGAAAAAAATAAATACACAAACAAAACGAACTCCGAGGAAAATTCAAAACGGAAAGTCCCTATTCAAATGGCAAAATCAAAAGCTTAAACACATCAAACGAGTGTAAAACAATTGTCACATTCCTGACAGGTATTTTCTTATTTAAAAAAAAAAATGGTGGATTAAACCTGGATTGATAGCAAGCTAAACCTCTTACTTGTATGGAAGTCGCATAAAATTCCATTATATCGTCATCGATGTTTGAACAAAACAAACATACATAATAGGAAACAAATAGGGGTATATCAGCTAAAATTGTGTTTTAATCTTAATCACTTTAAACCCAACGTATATGTAACAAATAAACACAAGAAGGCATACAGACAAAGCTCATAATCAAATATAAAAGACAGGAATACAAAATTTACCCTAGCACAATACCACAATGACGTATATGTACCGATAAAAGTCAAATGAAGATCACAAAAAAATAGACTAAACAGTAAAAGTAATAACCAAAAAGACAAATAAAAAATACTTTATCACGTTATTAGGATGATTAACAACGTCAGTACCAATAATCGATTCTTCAAGACCATCGCGTATTATTTGTGAAGTTGATAAGGAATATTTATCTTCAATGTCTTGGTACCTGTAGATGATTTTTTATTAGAAAACGTACGAGACGTTTTTTTTACATACCCCTAGTTCATCAACTGTGTTCTGACACTGATGACGTTTCACAAAGTATAAGTAACAGCTGCAAGCTCTTGAATACCGAATGATCATGAGTTGATAATGTATGTCCCATATGCAGGTGAAGCTGCTATATTGATACTAAGGTGGGGAAAATTAATAATATCAAAATCAAAATTGTCTCGTTTGTCATTTTTATAAATTTCCTGTTTACAAAACTTTGATTTTTTTGAAAAACTAAGGATTTTCTTATCCCAGGCATAGATTACCTTAGCCGTATTTGGCACAACTTTTCGGAATTTTGGATCCTTAATGCTCTTCAACTTTTTACTTGTTTGGCTTTATAAAGATTTTGATATGAGCGTCACTGATGAGTCTTATGTAGACGAAACGCGCGTCTGGCGTACTAAATTATAATCCTGGTACCTTTGATAACTATTTACACCACTGGGTCGATGCCACTGCTGGTGGACGTTTCGTCCCCGAGGGTATCACCAGCCCAGTAGTCAACACTTCGGTGTTGACATGAATATCAATAATGTGGTCATTTTTATAAATTTCCTGTTTACAAAACTTTGATTTTTTTGAAAAACTAAGGATTTTCTTATCCCAGGCATAGATTACCTTAGCCGTATTTGGCACAACTTTTCGGAATTTTGGATCCTTAATGCTCTTCAACTTTTTACTTGTTTGGCTTTATAAAGATTTTGATATGAGCGTCACTGATGAGTCTTATGTAGACGAAACGCGCGTCTGGCGTACTAAATTATAATCCTGGTACCTTTGATAACTATTGTCATAGATTCTGGTACAGAAAGTTTGAATTGTTAATTGAAAGAACATCCTTTAACATATCTGAATGTGAACTTAAATGACCTGACTTCTGTGATCTTCTTGTTTTTGCATTGACAAGTGTCTAAAGGAACTCCGACTTATATGAAACTTAATAAGAGGTCGGCAAGGAGAAGCGCACTGTTCGTTCCCATAGAAATGCCGACAATTTGATGAAAAAGTCTACCTCCAAATTCAACAATTAAGTTGTCATAACGAAACTCCAACATTTTGATCACTTGTTCCCCTGTGTAGCATGTTTTAACTTTTCGTTCAAAATTAAATTCCATTTTGTTTTGGACGAGAATATAAGTTGACTTTACCATATGGCCCCTTTAGTTAGGTGTTATAAATGGAAGAGTTAATGAAAATTTCATTCAGATACATACACAACACTTATACTTACTAAGCATCACACATGCCTTGTACATTAAGCTATCAAAATTCTTTCTACATACAAAGGTTTACTTATCTTCACATGGTCATATATTCGGAGTAAAGGTACCAATAAGTACACAATTAAAAATTCTGTTTTATTTCTCTCAAGGATACTTGGTCCAGGGTAAAATATATTCACAAAGAAGATTCATGACAATTTACTCTGTTATAGTAGAAATAACGCGACCATCCGACAACCGACTTCTGTCTGCCTTGGATATCCCCAACAAGAACCCACACATGGCTTAATATCTCACTGTTGGTAAAACACGATACAAAGCGGAATGGCAAAGTTCCTATAAAATATATGTGTAAAATGGCCATTGGTTAAAATAGAACATAGGAGTATTTTTTTTTTGTCTCCTATCCTGCAAACTGCTTTAGATAGAGAAAATCTTACATCAGGAGAAATGTTCACTGTTGAGATCTACTAATTGTTCATTTCATCAAATCTGTTCGCTGAGTTTTTATAGAAGGCATTGTCATAAAATGACGGTTTTTACCAAGTTTTGCGTTTTTGCTATTTCTGTTTAAAACTATATTATATAGATAGAAATTAAGATAGAAAAATATCAACAAGACAAGAACTACAAAGCATTCATAATATTACCAAAATTAGTTGTTAGTAAGCTAATTAGTATCTATAAAAAGTAGATAAAAAAAGCAAAAACTATAGAAGAAAGAAACTGTCAATATAAAATACCAGCCATACAAGCAAGATCAACGTAAAAGAGATTTTCTTCATGCATTATATTCTAATCTACAATGTTGGAAGTGGTCATGGTTGAAAATAAGTATAAAATTATGTGAGCAAGACATGCCTCGTTTTGCCTATCTGAAAACAAAGTAAGTTCGACTCAGCTATTTTGGTATTTTTCTTTGGAAATCAAGAGTACGTACTACATGTACCTAGAATTAACAAGATGGAATATTTTAACTTTATCAGTTGGGGATATGGCTTATAGTGATAAACTGATTATAAGGTGGTTACGTGGGAAGGTAATCATTGCATATTTATTTACAAATAGGATAGTCGACCGAAGTACTGCGAACATTTGAACTAAACCCGGGTTTTTTTCATTTGTAAAAAAAAAGATTTTATTCAGATATTTTCATCACTATTGAATGAATTACGGTATTGACAACTATAAAAGCTTGTGTAAAACTTGTCGTCGAACCACATCTACCAATGAAAATGAATACATTATGGTTGTGTTTATGATTGTGTTTTTCCTGTGTATTTTGGGGGATTTTTGTTATGTCACATGTTGGCAAATAGGACAAATTAGCGAATTATTATTGATTATTGTTGAATTTTAAAAGTACTTTATAGAACAAATCACTTCAATAATAATAACTTTCTTGTTGATTGGTTGGAGAAACTCACAATACCCTGACTTATATCCATGTCAAATATTTGTACTTTCGTGGATCTAAATGATAACGGTGTAGACATTCCTTCAAAAATTTATGGAAGCCATCTTGATTAAATTGATTCTTTAATATGGAATATTTTTGTTCTGTTTTTAGCAATGGCTGTAATGTTGATTGGTTTGAGAATACCCTCAATTAAATCCATGCCAACTCTGGTGAAAATTTGTTACAATACTTGGATGGTGTAAACTTCCCACTAACACCATACACCATTACACAATACACCATACACCTTTACACCATACACCCTGTACCATTACACCATACACGTTACACGTTTGCACCATACACCTTACACATACACCATACACCATTACCAATTCTATCTACACGATCCGAAATTACCCATTATGCAATAAAATTTCAAATATTAAGATTACTATCATTGCTTATTTCTAAAATCCGAAAAATTAAAATAAAAAGAACTTTGTTTTCAACTAATGAACTGTCGTACACCATTCATTCACACCATTCCCGATCGCACGTTACACAATCACACCATTCCTCGTACACCATTACACCATTCCCCTTACACCATACACCATAGCACCATACACCTTACACCATTGCACCATATGCCATACACCATTACACCATACAAGGTTTTTTTTCTCGGAAGTTTACACCATCCAAGGGCTGTAATCTAATGATAACAATTATTGGAACATATATTTATATGTAAGTATGAACTACACCAAGTGATAAAGGTTAGGTTTGTCATTTGACTTGTTATTGCTCTGAATTTGTAGTGCATGCGATTGCAATAGAAATATGAAAATTTGTTCATACCAGGATGTATGTGCATTTGTATGTATCTTTACCGAACTGAACAAAAAATCACACGACGGGTGCCGTATACGGTGCAGGAAATGCTTAACCTTCCGGAGCACCTGATTTCACTTCCGGTTTTTAGTGCAGTTTGTGTTGTTTCTTATATATTATTTGTAACTGTTGATGTAAATGTCCTTTGGTTTTGTGAGTCTTTGTTTACTCCTTGGTTTTGATTGTTATTGTCTTTCAGTTACTTCTTCATACAAGCAGCACAGAAGACCTTGTAACAATCTGGAATTTTTACGTCTGCGGCTTCATTTTCTTTATTCAAGTCTTTCAATGTTATTTAAGCTTTTAATTGCACACAATGCACTTAGCAAACTATATGTAGTACAGAAGATAAATTCTGGTATTCGGGTTTTTATCGCTTTCTATTTGACCCGATAAGACATGCACTTTTGAAACATTTTTTTTTATCTTGTTACGTAATATTTTAATTGATCATTTTTAATACGGTCAACTACTGGTAGTCTATAGAAACCACTATTTATAGAAACGAATTGAGTGGTTTTAGATTATCACTTGAAGAATAAGTTAAAATTGTTGACGTATTTGTTAGGTTTTATAGTGGTTAAGATTATAACACAATGTTGACACTTCTGTACCCCAAATCTTTACCTTTTACCTCTTATGTCTGTTTGTGGTGTCATTTTAATGAAAGTATATGCGATTGCCATACACGTGAGAGGTTTAGCTAGCTTTTAAACTTTTAAAAGCAGGTTTAAGCCATCATTTCCTATACCAAGGAAGGCTTGAACTGAGAAAGGAATATGACAGTTGCCTTTACTTATCCAGTTGTTTAATACAGTGTTTTAAAGTTTTAGATTTTGCCTTTTGAAAAAACGACTTTCCGTTTTGAATATTTTGTGTAGTATTTTTGTTATTTTACTTTTTGACAAATTCCCCGTTTCCATTCTCTATTCTATATGTCACTCCATTTATGCAAGTTCAAGCAGATCAGGATGTATACATAGACTTCTTGTAATGCATACATATTGCAGAGGAGCAGAAAAGACAAATTCTTAAGGCATTGTATTTATACTTATTCCCACTTGAAACATTTATCAATTCGGCAAAGCCTTACTGGAATTTATTGTTAAAATTACGACACGGAAGCATATGAAATATTAAAATCACAAAAATACTGAGCTCCACGGAAAATTCAAAACGGAAAGTCCGTATTCAAATACATAAATCATAAGCTGAAACACATCATACATGTACGAATGAAAAATTATAATAATTGCAGCCCTTATTTCATTAGGTCATTACCAGACTTGGGAACAGTTTTCAGCTCCTAAACGTAGCTTACCACACAGATCAATGAAACTATACATAAAGAATTGTATATTTATTGAAATTTTGCACATACTATAATGGAATATTTTCAACTTCGTACTTAATTTGGCCTTTTAACATTTTTTTTATCCGATCGTCACTGATGAGTCTTTTGTAGACGAAACGCACGTCTGGCGTAGATATAACTTTTCAATCCTGGTATCTATGATGAGTTTATTTGGGAACATTTATCATTTTAACAGTCATTTTTCTGAAGGACAGGTTTTGTGAAATCAAATCCTCCTACAGTTTTCATCTAGTTCATGATGTCTGATAAAAGTCAGTAATAATAATTATAAATTATAATTATAATCATTCTTATCACACACACGTTAGAATATACGATTCTTATATGCAAATTAAAACGCTTAAAGCCCTAGTCCCACTAGACCACGATCGCACCACGCTCAAATAATCTTAAATTAATTCAGATCTTGGTGCGGTCGCGGCATGAGCGGCATGAAATGTTAATTTCCGTTGATTTCACGATGATACTACGTCCTCATAACGCTTCTACAATGTTTTCTCTACGAGTATACCACGTTCTCACCACGCTTTTTCTACGATTATCATGATCTTATTACGCTCATCAGGTTCTCACTACCACCATACTACGAGTTATCTGATTGCAACACGATCTTACCACGCTTCTACTGCGATTATTTCACGTTCTTACCACGATTTTACTACGTTCACACCACAGTCTAACTACGTTCTCAGCAATAATGTCAACATCGTGTTCCATATCAACACTATTCCATTTCTTCTTTTTCTGATGAATACGTAGATTTATCGGAAAACAACACAGTCATATCACCAATATCTACCAGAACACATGGACGTGGCGGTAGGGGTATATGTAGATGGAGAGAGAGCTCTGATAGTAACAAATACTGATCCAGCAGACCAATCAATCCTGAATCACAACCTATTACTGGTCCATCACGCTCAAATGGCGATTTTTATGATACAGATGTGTCAAGCATGCTTGAGTCGTAAGAGAAATAGGACAAGAGCTCCGAATTACATACAAACAAAACCTGAAGAGCTTTTATATATTTTAAGTGAAAATTACAATGAGCATGACGGTCGTATTATGAACGTAGTCAGGTCGTAAGAAGAGCGTTATGAGGACGGCATGGTCGTGCTAGAATCGTATTATGGTCTTTAACAGCGTGGTGTTAACGAAATAAAGTCGTAGTTGGATCGCGGCGAGAACGTGATGGTCGTAGTGAGGTCGTAATAACGTCGCAGGTGAGATCGTAGCGCAGTTTCTCTGAATAGAATCACGCGTTTGCTACGCTTTCGCTTCGCTCCCCTACGATGGTACAGCGACCTTTGCGATCTTATCACGACCTTACTGCGCTCTTCCTACGGTTCTACTACGACCTGATTTCACCACGACCGCACGCACCACAATTATTTTGAACATGTTCAAAGTTGGCCACGATCATGACGATCTTGAAAACCGCAACACGTCCCGGATACGACCTGACTGCGATCTATACGATCGCACTACGATCGTCAAAATTTGCATTTTTTCACAGATTGTAGTGTGATCGTGGCCTAGTGGACTACGGTATTAGGTCCGCCTGATAGGTCGAAAAAAGATTGGTAATTCGATTGTGTTATCATATTCTATATTAAAACCCATTGTCAATATTAGCGTAGTCCTTATGACTGAGTTTATTAAAGAAGAGGTGCTAAAGATACCAGAGGGAAATGAATAGAAACTTTCATCTTGTGAAAATACAAAGTCACAGTAATTGATAAACATATACATATACATGTGAGAAAAGTAATCCCTTTTAGGGAAGACAGTAAATTTTAAATACACATATTAATGGTTGAAACAATTTTTATTTTCAACAGCTATTAAAATTTTCCAAATTTGTCAATTTTAAGAACAACTTTGTAAGAGTCAAAATTAAACAACTCATAAAATATGTCAATATTCAAATGGTTGGTATTAGGATTACAAGTTTATAATGATTTCCTTAAAGTCATAAGAAACATCAAATTAAAAAAAAAATATGCATATGTTTTTTATAACTAAATGGCTAGTTTTCATTATACAACTTATGTACATATACTTTTTTCTGAGGAAAATTCTTTAATTTGTCCACATTTAGAAGAAGTTTATTTGTTTTTAATTGCTTGCTTCCAGGAAGCAATTCGCCGACATATTTTCCGTATGCATAGTGACCTGAGCGTAACCCTCGCATGGATCTGTAATTAAAATAAACAATTATCTGATTGTTCATGTTAAAAACGTGCTCAATACCCATGCTTTTTGTTATTTATTTACTATAAGGTGACAATCGGTAAACTTCGGCTTCAAAACACGGCATTTAATGAGCAGTCATATTTTTCAAATCATAACAGACAGAAAGAAAAAAAATTGACGATTATACGTTATATTGGCGTAAAAAATGAGAAAATCATGCACAAAGGACTAAGTTTATGATATATACTAGTACATGCATTGGTCCAAGAATTGGATAAACATTTTTTTCCACCTTTTACTCGTTTCATATGACTTTAATGATTGAACAATATACAATTAAACAAGTAATTAAGACATCTAAAATTGCACGAGGCTTTTTTCGAAACGCCTGGTAAATCTACTAAATAATATTCTTAACAATGATTACATTTAAAAAAAAAACTTATATTTATGTTTAATAAGGATGATATGTAATTTTATACTGCCATAATCTGCCATATCATATTATTAAAAAGAAAAAGTGTTTTATATGTTAAATGATTGTATATACATAATTTTACATGTTTTATGTCAATACGTTTTAATCAAGTTAATGACTCTTTTTTGTGTGTTTTATGTGTAAGCTGTAATTAACCTTTTATATAGCATGTAAAGGTCGATGTAACACATAGGTTTAATACGTATATATATATGTATATACAACTCGTCTAAACATCAACCCAACAATGTTAGATCTGTAAATTTGCTTTCGCAAATTTTTGGTTCTTCCCTCGCCGGGATTCGAACCCATGCTACTGTGATATCGTGACACCAATATATATATATAAGTCTGAAAATTACACCAAACAGTGTTAGAGTTAGATTTTATACTGACAAGTTTTTGTCCGTCCCTCAGCGGGATTCGAACTCACACCTTTGATACACTACAGCACCAATCGCTTAGCCTCATGTCCAGCGCTCTAGACCATGAGGTCTATATATATTTGTGTATATGTGTTTTAATCAGTCTCTTGAAACTCTTTTTATAGTGGCTTATGTATACGCTGTTGTTTATATATATTTATATGTTTTAGATGTATGCACATAAGGTGAAACTTTAATAAAGTATTTGTCTTGTCTTGTCTTTAAAAATTATATAAGTAAGACATTTTAATAAGTTAAAAATAGTTGTTCTACGATTCTGATTAAAATGATCATAAAACTTCTGTTTTGAAATTTTAAATAAAACATTATTTTGGTACATTATTTTGCAATCAAAAATTCATAAATATTCAAAAATTTTCACTGTATCCACTCAGAGTGTTAGGGCAATATTGGAAACAATTACATAAAAACTATTCCAAAAACAATATGGCATACAGCAACAAACAACAACTGGCAGGAAAACCATATATAAAATGTGGATAAGTAAATATAATATAGTATGGAAACAGATAATGTGACAAAAATACGACACACCTAAAGAGAAAAAAAACAGCTCAATGCCACCAATGATAATCCAGACAACGACACAACCAAAGAGCAGAAAACCAGCCCAAGGTCACGAATGATAATCCAGACAACGACACACCCAAAGAGCAGAAAACCAGCCCAAGGCCACCAATGATAATCCAACACTTGAAGGCAGGTTTCGGCTGATCCTCAAAATAATTCAACTCATGCAGTGAAATTGACGCCACGTATAACTCAGAAACATATAAATGAACCAAATCACACAAACCTTACAAAGGAAGGAGCGCACAATGCACCCATCACTTTACCTGCGACAGTGCAACATCATGATATTTAAATTCAGTTGTAAATTTCTCGACCAACATAATAGCACAAAAACTCAAAATGATCTAACATGAAGATAACAGACGCAAAGTACTATCTACGAGTATCACATTTTGAGAAAGCTTATTCAGTTTATAATTATTTTTTTTTAAATAAACCTAAGACCAAACAAGAGCATTAAACAGAACAAGTGCAATGGATTTAGTAAACACAAGTATAAATTGTATGAGAAAAGCTTCTTAAAACTAATCATTTTTTTAAATATTAGTAATACCTGCATACCGATTCATTTCAATATTGGTCTGGTTATCACATTGGAAAATAATAGATACTATATGATTCAGTATTGTGTTCTACTTAGCTGGATTTTAGAACGGGAAGTATATAACAGGCAGATTAAAACATGACATAATCAAATATTTAATAAAAATGAACTATAATATTTTTTTCAAAAATGAAAGTGAAAGTACATTCAATTTCAGAATATTGCAAAAAGATATTTGTTTTGTGTGTTGTTATTAGAGACGACATAATTGTTTTATCAGTTCTTTGTTGAACATTTTCGTAACAACCATGTTTATATACAGATGTTTTAATAGACAAAAATGTCACATTTCAGACTAAATCGTATCTTTTCCTTTGTAAATGCTTAGGCATATTTAAAATTGACCACAAAACTTATGGAATAAACAAAGAATAGAAGGAATGGACCTAGGTAATATAAAAAACGGAAATGAAGAAAACGGAACTGAGAAGAACCAAGCAGAGGTAACGTTTTTAAAGTTCATTGAAAACAATTTATTTTGTTCGTAACCAGTATGATTGGCTTGATTAGTTAATTGATTAATTGTTACTTTTTATATAGGAAATAGATGTATTTAAGATTTAACTTGACATTCCGTCCCGATTTTTCGGGAAATAAAAATGAAGGGTTAACCAAAAAATAATATACACAAAAGTTAATATTGCCGTGTCACGTTTTGCTTTTAAAGGCGATTAATGTAGATTAAAATATGTTTATTTAATCGTAAATTATACTGTGTATATAAAAAAAAAAAACATAATTAGTATAGTAAGGTACTTCTGGGAAGGATACATGACGCATTATAAATACGGGAACATTTTCATTAAAAATGATAACGTTACATAGTGAAATCTGCACTAACTTCATATTTTGTATTTCGAGTTATCGTTCTTTAATCAATATTTAATTTTCAGAAAACTGTAGAGACGAATACATTAGGAAAACGTAGAAATTCTACCTCACCATCACTGACAGACGAACCAGTCATTAAAAAAATCAAAACAGACTGTGATGAATCTGAAAATGAGGAAGAGGATGAACCTGAAAATTAGAAAGAGAATGACGATGAAAACATACCACAACCTGTGAAAAAAAGAAAAGAAGCGGTATATTATTTTTACATTATCTAAATAAACACTAATATGTATTTACCGATGGTAACATTGCGTCTTTGAGGTTCCAACCTTCATCCTTACCCGAACCAATAGTGTAACATCACATCATAGAAAGACACCCTATAAATTATCAATTGAAACGGATTCACTCAATCAAAAGACATATTATCAAAAACATTTAACGAATGTATTTGATCTATCATGACGCGATGTAAATACAAAATTAATAAACTACATTTTGTAAGAGGTGAGTTGTAAACAACACCAGAAGGACAACCACAACATTGGACAAAATACCGCCAATGTATAGTTTTTCTTATTTGCAAACGTACCACATTCCTATTGTTTTGCAAATAATAATTATGGAAATGACGGCTTGTAGAGGGATAGTATAATGTTTCTAACAAGGAATTCAGTGTTCCCTGTATCTGTTTGTTTCTGTGAGAGAAAAAAATATGATAGTGGTATATATAAAAAAAAAACAATTAAAAGGCGAATTCCTCCACAATGTTAAACAAATGTTATCAGAAATTTTCATTTAGTCGAGGTATATTACTTGATTTTTATTTTGTGTTCTAATTATCAGGAAGATATTCCGAAGTTGTACCGACTACTTCATGAGAATGAAGATATAACTAAGGGATTAACAGCAAAATCACCAGGCGCAGAAAAAGATGTGGCTACCCATGTTGCAACTGGAAGCAAAAGAGGTCGTTCTTCTCAGTATATTTCAACATGTGCGTCACTTTACAAAGCAGAATCGTTTAGGAATTTGAAACTAAACAGTGGATATAAATGGGGTATGAAGCACATTGCAGAAATCGACGTTGGTAGTTTACCAGATAATGTAGAAATAATTGATTTGCGAACAAAGATGTTGAGAAGAAAATACGAAATATCTGACAAAGAGATAAATGAAAACTTTCACAAATTTGCAGATAGTCACCAGGAAGTTTTACTGATGGGTACAGTACCAGCATCATGTTTAAAATTAATAAAATTCACCGGAGTTGTTCCAGACTCAGACAACAGTTGTAGTGATTCTGATGGTTGTGGGTTTGACTGTGATTCATACAATTCAAATCAAGATTCAGATTCAGATTGGTACTAATTCCAAGTAGGATGAATGTATCATGCAAAACACACAAGACTTTATAATTCAAATCTAAAATATGCAAGTAAACATTAATAAACATTAATAAGACCAAGAGAGTTTCTTCAAAAATAGCAACGGAATATAATTATAACATGAAGATTATTCAAAACTGAAAAGAGTATCAGTTAAGTTATGCAGTTTATCGATCACTAAGAACAACAATTATCACACGTACCATAACTTATCTTTTTCTTTTTGAGAAAAAATATTGAGGTATTTATTTGGAAACTTTGTGTAAATAATTGTTCTATTTATCAGTATAACCTTTTATATAGAGTGCGGATCCCGAAATATCATATTCACTGAACATATGCCATACATTTCTAAAGGAGAATGATAAATAAATATAAAATCTATGATTTGTTAATAAAATAATTAATAATATATCAAATGGATTGTTTTGTTAAACTTGTGCAATAGATTTATGATTTGCACACGGTCAACGCTTTTACAACCCTATGACATTACTAAAAGAAGCATTCAAAAGTCGTAACTACAATCCCCTTCCCTTCCTGAATGTGACCTACCGAATTAGACTATTTACCGGATTTGTTATCACATAAGCAACACGACGGGTGCCGCATGTGGAGCAGGAGCTGCTTACCCTTCCGGAGCACCTGAGATCACCCCTAGTTTTTTGGTGGGGTTCGTGTTGTTTATTCTTTAATTTTCTATGTTGTGTCGTGTGTGCTGTTGTTTGTTTGTCTTTTTCATTTTTAGCCATGGCGTTATCAGTTTGTTTTAGATTTATGAGTTTGACTGTCCCTTTGGTATTTTTCGTCCCTCTTTTTCAATACTTATAATTACATTTTTTGGTATGATCATGAAAAATCGATATATTTATCATTTATTTCTTTAAAAACTGTGCACTTTTTTGTGAACGCACGTGTCATCGTGAATGTTAAACTTCGTTGGGATATTAAGGTGAATTTATAAGTATGACGCACAAGCGTTGTTATCCAATCAAAACAATGGATTCTTCTGAAACATACATGTAATGTAATATATATATACATCACATATCGGTGTAACTTCATCAGTGCGCATATCTTGGACATTTAAATAGTACACACAACATTGCAAAAACACATTGAGAAATGTTTATTGTTACAAGTTTTAACTGTTCTATATCACTGGTATCTACCTAGTACAGTTTATTTCGGACGTTTCTATGTCGGGAAGCGAATTTGGTAGATGGAACATTCTGGAAATGTAAGCAGATACTGCTGCTCATGTTAGTGAAAAACCGGAAACAAGTCCAATATGGTATGTCACTTCGTGAAAATGGGACTGGATTGTAGCTACGACGCTAGGAACATATCCGCTATCATGTAACATGTTAAGGAAAACAAATTGATATTTTTTTTTATATAAAACACGAACACCGATTACTGATTTAAACAACAAGAATCATTTAACCCACTGTCCCACTTAGTTTTCGAGTCAACACGCCATGCTTTTATATGTAGTAAATTTAAATTTGTGTTCCACAGAATCTTTGTTTCGCAATGCTTACAAGATATTTATACACACGTCTATTTGAAATAGTCACAACAAATGACAAAACTTTGGTAAATTTGTCGTAGAATATTGATGTCTAGGACAACATTAAAAATATATTTATATTGTATTTGACCTATAAAGATCCCATATCCAAGACTAATAATATCATTTGATGTTTGAACTTCTATTGCCTTTTTTATATAGCGTCTGGATGTATGTATGTGTGCTTTTGAATAATTTTAAAAACTAAATAAAAGCCAACATTAAATGCGTGATAAAAATATTATAATATAGTGGAGTATACAGTATGGTTTTCTCATAGTTTGCTCATGTAAATGTTCCGTAAAGAGACTTTATTAAGTTTGATGCATATGCTTTATCAAAGAAGATGTTGTGAATAAGTCAATAAAACGACAATTCAACGACACACATTACCGAAAGACATCTTTAGATGGAATCTTACATACATTAACGTGAGAATTTGTCGAAAAATTAATATAGCTCTAAATTTAGGAATGTCATAAAAAGTTACAACAAAGTTGTGAAATAACTTAAAAGACAGAATAGAAAACAGATTCTAGTGCATAGAGATTGATAGCTACTCAACATTTTAGTGAAAGCCATCTTTATATAGCAGAAATTGAAGGTAATATAATAGATGCTTTTATAAAAAAGAGGAGCTTTGGAATTATTTCAAATGAGATAACTATTTCAGTGATAGCCATTCAAAAAGAAAAAAAATAATGTGCGCATTAGGAGACAGTTTTAAGCAATCACTAGAATCTTCAGAAAGTTGCGGAAGGAGTTGTATGATAGCGGTTTGCTTTTTAAAAATAAAAATAAAATGTCAACACAAATGATTAAAAAGAATAAAAGAAGAATTTGTCTGTGGACAGGAATGTCTTTGCACAGGCTGCATAGGGGAATACCTAAACCAAGGCCCAAATTCGAAGAATTCAAAACTATATTTGTGTATAGGTTTAAAAATAAAGTTAGAGTGCGGAAACTGAAAACATTGCAATTTTTCCAGTAATAAAGGAGCATTACTCTAAAACCGTTAATGACATTCTGCCAAAATTTAATCTCCGTCTGTAATTTGTGTATGCGTTTCCTGAAATTAAGATCAGACAAACTTAAGTTATAGTGTAGAAACCAAGTTATTAAGGTGCAAAACTCTAGAACGGCGAGTGACTCATTACTAAATTTGAACTCTGTCTGAGACGAGAAAACAATACGTAAAAGGCACAATTAGCAATTTTCCAAGTTAAATAAGGACATAACTATAGAGTGATAAGTGACTCATTGTTGTTGACAATAGTGGGACATTAACAAGTTTTAGATATCTAAGTGAAGGTTAACTTGATGTGACAATCGAAAATGAAAAATATATTATTTTGCTTAGAATGTGTAGAGTTTGAAAACATTTCGAAAAGACAAACTTAAGTCAAAGCCGAAACTGTAAATATTGCAATCTTCCAAGTTATAATATACATAAAAGCCATGACTTTAAAACAATTCATGACATTCTGTCAAAATTTCAACTCTGTCTGTGTTGTGTGGTTCATTGCATTGCGTTTGGGTTTCATAAAATTTAGACTGACAAATTAAAGTCTGAGTGTAGAAACGAAAAACATATGCAATTCTCTCACTTATAAAAGGCATTACTCTAGAACGGTGAGTGACTCATTGCCAATATTGTGTATGAGTACTATGAAATTTTCATATTGAATACTTAAGTTACAGTGTCGAAAGAAAAATGGGACGGACGAACGAAAGGACAGATCCATGAACAGACGAGAGGACGGAGAGTCAAGGTTTTACAACAAATGCCCTGATTGATTACGTAGAAGGTATTTACATGTTTGAGGTATCTTAAGAAATTAAATTTGATGTGTCAACCAAAAAATGAAAATAATAAACTTTAGCATGCAATTGTAAAAAACTATATGTATAATGATAGACACATGTGCCTAATCCCATTTTCGAACGAACCCTTAGATCAGTACATGGAAAATGTTTGGAACAGGTCAAGTGTTTTGAAAAGATAACAAACACATGAGGTGCTCATTATATAAATTTGGCATAGATGTTCGTCTGTGGTTTTAAACTCGCAATTAATTGATATATTGATTCATGCCGAAATCCCTATCTGTTTTTGAAATCTTTCCATGTCATGTCTGATTATAGTGTTATACATCTAACTTATAAAGAACATTACATAAATTAACAGTTTTATATAATGGATAATCTAATTGAATAAAGTTTCAGCCGAGTTTATATTACTTTATTGGGTGTTTTTCACAACGTCTTTGATCCGCTGAATTACTGCAGTGTACCCTTATGATTTAAATTGTAATAAGGTAAGAACGTTATTCATTATAGATACAAATATTTGTGGAGTATACAATATCATTAATCTAATAATTTTAAACTGTTGATATCTTATTTAATACTTTAAGGATATTGAATCAAATTGAGAATGGAAATGGGGAATGTGTCAAAGAGACAACAACCCGACCATAGAACAGACAACAGCAGAAGGTCACCAATAAGTCTTCAATGCAGCAAAAAACTTCCGCATCCGGGGGCCTCCTTCAGCTGGCCCCTAAACAAATATCTATACTATTACAGTGATAATGGACGCCATACTAAACTCCAAATTATTTACAAGAAACTAAAATCGAAAAGCATACCAGAATAACAAAGGCCAGAGGCTCCTGACATGGGACAGGCGAAAAAATGCGGCGTGGTTAAACATTTTTGTTTTAGATCTCCACCCTCCCCTATACATCTAGCCAATGTAGAAAAGTAAATGCATAACAATACGCACAGTTCAAGAGAAGTCCTAGTCCGATGTCAGAAGAGGTAACAAAAGAAAACTAACAAAATGACATTAATACATGAATAACAACACTACATTTGTACGAGCAGTTACTGATATGCCAGCTCCATTAAACTGATTGAAACATTATGTCTTCATCATATGAATATCAGGCACAATCCATCCCGTTAGGGGTTTAGTATTATAACATCATAAAGTATATAAGAAGAATTAACATAATTCGTGTCATGCCAACAAAATTTCTCGAAGCCAAGAAATATTTTTTTTTAATTTATCAGACAAACTGCATTTAACTATTGTATATAAATAATGAAAATGAGTATGATTGAATTTATCTATGATTATTCTATATGAATAATATGTGTACATGTTAATTGGCTTTACTTGGTTGTTATATTGGTGGAATTGATACCTTTGAAGATAACAATTGACGCAAATGATAAATCTCAAAAATAACGGTTAGCACAAAACGACTGCTGCCACACTAATAAACGACGAACTAAACTACGACTGGTAATTGGACGTTCTTCATATTCAACAAAACCAATATCGTATAGCAAATTAATAAAAAGGTAACGGGATCACTAACTGTGAAACAATTGAAAAGACAAAGACAACGATTTTTAAAATATGTATTGATTACTTATATTCTCTCTGACCGTCACTTTTATACGTTACAAATACAGGGAAACCATAGACTTTTTAAATTGTACTTTTATTATATATAAACACTTACTGATTATTCCATGTGTATCTAAACTTAATGTCTTTTTTTTTTATAAATAATATTTTATAGTATCAACTACTGAAATCATACCTTTTAAAAATTAACGAGTTTTTTTACCGTCAAGGAATTTCCGTTTTGCGGATGACGACGGGAATGTTTCAATCGTCATAACCACTTCCTCGTCCTCTTTTCCCCGAATCAAGACCTACAAAATAAAAAATATCACAGGATTAATATTTACAAGTGCAACATAATGGGTTCAACGTGTTGTGCAGAATTTTCCTACCTTCCGGAGCAGCTGAGAATAACCCCGATTTCATGTTTCGTGTTGTTCAGTATTAAGTTTTTTATGTTGTGTTTTTTTTTCTTTCGGATTTTAAAGTCATGCCGTTTAAAAGAGTGACGAAAGATACAAGAGGGACAGTCAAACTCATTAATGTTCGACTCATTTGTTAAAATGTTTCAAAAGTATCGTACGCCTCTCTTTCCTAATTCAAAGTTGTAGAATACTCGTTTATCCATCGTATAGTGTTTGAGTATCTCAATAAATATTTAACGTTGGTGAATGATTGCCGTTTACTTCTTTAAAACATTGATGATTTCGAGGTCACAAGTCTGTGAGTATCATAATACTCGTTTGATCTTTAATTGACCAATTGTCACATTTCACTACGTGTAGATTCACACGACAATAGATGCTTATTCTGTCAACGCACCTGTTCACTCTCTTTTTGGATACCATTAATTACGATTCCATCAGTTTTTGTGTGATACATTAATTTTTACCTTCTTAATAATTCAATAAAATTGGTCTGGCAAGACGATATAATTCACCACTAAAGGAAAGTATTGTAGCATACTGTGGAGTCATTTTATTTTCGACTGTATCAATTTGCGTGGATTGAGGAACACTTCCATTTTCGTGGATATTTGATCTCGTTGTTTTCCTAATCGCTGCAAACTAAACCTTTGAAATTTGTTGAACATTTTATTTCGTGCTTTATCTATATCAATGAAACCAACGGAAATTGCTATCCCAAATACCATAATTAATCCACACTATTGTTAAATGATAGATTATAGGGTTATTTCATCATGTCATCAAGGCCCTACTAAATGTGCATGTTTTATTGCCACCGTGACGAGTTATAATATACGGAGCCCTGTTCGTCTCACACAGATTATAAAGTGTCTTTTAAAGTCCTGCGCTGAAGATGTGCAAAGTCTAGCGCTGGAGATGTAAAGTTCAACGCTGAAGATGTAATGTCTAGCGCTGGAGATGTAAAGTTCAGCGCTGGAGATCTAAAGTCTAGCGCTGGAGATCTAAAGTCAAGCACTGAAGATGTAAAGTCTAGCGCTGGGATGTAAAGTCTAGCGCTGGAGATGTGTAAAATCTAGCGCTGGAGATATGCAAAGTCTAGCGCTGGAGATGTAAAATCAAGCGCTGGAGATGTAAAGTCTAGCGATGAAGCTGTAAAGTCAAACGCTTGAGATATAAAGTCAAGCGCTGGAGATGTAAAGTCAAGCGCTGGAGATGTAAAGTCTAGCGCTGAAGATGTAAAGTCAAGCGCTGGAGATATAAAGTCAAGCGCTGGAGATGTAAAGTCAAGCGCTGGAGATATAAAATCAAGCGCTGGAGATGTTATCACAAAAACTTGATTGTGAGGTCAAGGTCAGTTGACATATGTCAGACTGACATGTACACCTAACAATGAATTTTACACTCCAAATATAACTGGCCTACCATACCTTGTTACTGAGAAACTGACCTAATCATGATAACTTGACCATGGTCACTGGACCATGACAATGAGGTCAAGGTCAGCCGATATGTGACCGACTGAAAAGCTTATGCCTCAAGTTACATTGGCACCAAAGTTTAACATAGAACCCTATGGGAAAACATAAAAACTGCTCTTTTTCAGATACCTTTTGACATATTGATCCAATATATGTCAGGACTGATCGAATAATTGTCCTTCATAAAAAAATTTTGTTTTGGTGCCGATCGGAAATCCAAGATTGGCACCACAGTCGAACATAGATTAACATAGAACCCTATGGAAAAGCATGCAAACAACGTCTACGGAGACATTGTGTGACATTTTGATTCCAGTTTATGCATGAATGATCAGATAATGGTCCTTCATAAATGTTTTGATATTAGTGCCGATCGGAAGTCCAAGATCGCCGCCACTGTCGAACATAGTTTAACATTGAACCCTATGGGGGAAAATGAAAACTATTTCCTCTGAGAAACCGTTTTCTTTTAAACCAAGTGAACGATTACATGCTCTCTAGAGCCTCTAGTTTAGAAACCATATTACAAAATGAATCCAATATATGCATGAATAATCAAATGAAGGTTCTTGGTGAATTTTATGATTTTGGTGTCGACTGCAAATCCAAGAGGGCTTCCATGGCCAAATACAATTTAAAATAGAACAATATAGGGAAAAAATGTACGAACAACTTTTACAAAGAAACTTTGACATATCGATTCCAGTTTATGGATAAATGATCAGATAATAGTCCTTAATAATTTTAATGAATTCGGTGCTGATTGGAGAACCAAGATGGTCGCCACAGGCTGAGACAGTTTAACAAAGAACCATAAGGGAAAACACGTGAACTGCTCTATTTGGGCATCCGTATGGTACAATGCATCTACTTTATGCAGAAATGATCAAATGATGGTCCTGAATTTGACAATTTTATAATGTTTATGGCAACTGCAAATCCAACATGGATTACATGGCCAAATATAGTTAAACATTGAACCCTATAAAAAAAACATACTAACTACTTCTTTAACCAGGCTCGCTAGAGCCTCTGGTTTAAATGCATATATCTCACTAAATTTTGACCTGGGACTACCAAATTTGGTGCAAATGTAACTTGAGGCATAAGCTTGTCAGTCGGTCACATATCGGCTGACCTTGACCTTATTGTCATAGTCTAGTGACCAGGGTTAAGTTATCATTATTAGGTCAGTTTCTCAGCAACAAGGTATGGTAGGCCAATAATATTTGGAGTGTGAAATTCATTGTTAGGTGTACATGTCAGTCTGACATATGTCAACTGACCTTGACCTCACAAACAAGATTTTGTGATTACATCTTCAGCGCTGGACTTTACATCTCCAGCGCTTGATTTTACATCTCCAGCGCTTGACTTTACATCTCCAGCGCTTGACTTTACATCTTCAGCGCTAAACTTTACATCTCCAGCGCTTGACTTTACATCTCCAGCGCTTGACTTTACATCTTCAGCGCTAGACAACATCTCCAGCGCTTGACTTAACATCTCCAGCGCTTGATTTTACATCTTCAGCGCTAGACTTTACATCTCCAGCGCTTGATTTTACATCACAAGCGCTTGACTTTACATCTCCAGCGCTAGACTTTGCATATCTCCACCGCTGGATTTTACACATCTCCAGCGCTAGATTTTACATCTTCAGGGTTTGACTTTACATCTCCAGCACTAGACTTTAGATCTCCAGCGCTGGACTTTACATCTCCAGTGCTGGACTTTACAACTCCATCGCTAGACTTTACATCTCTAGCGCTAGACTTGACATCTCCAGCGCTTGACTTTACACAACTTCATCGCAGGACTTTAAAAGACACTTTATAATCTGTGTGAGACCAACAGGGCTCCGTAATAATAAGTATGATAAAATAATAGGGATTTGATTAGATTTTTAAAGATTGGATTTTAAACTATTTGTAATCAAATCAAGTAAAGAAAAGCAGTGCTTAGTAGACAATTTTTTTTAGTTGCACTAAATGGACCAAACCAAACGATTCCGAATATCTGTCAAAAAATCATAAACAAGAGAAGCGAACATCCTTTATTGAGCCACATGTGTAAATAACACGAAGAGTTAATGTTGATGTTCATGGCAAAAAAGATTTGTTTGAATTCTATTTTGATTATAAATTGAATTAAACGACCTTTACATGTTGATACACAATCAATATGGAACAACAATTTTCAAATTTAAAAAACAAAATTAAAATTAGTAAAATTGAGTGTGGAAATTTGAAATATGTCAAAAAGACAACAACCCGACAAAAGAGCAGAAAACAGCCGAAGACCACCAATATGTATGTCGAATATAAATTCCTTCTAGAACAAACGATAGACCTTAGATTTAATGAATTCTGACATCATTCAGTGTTTCACACAAGAAAGAAAAGCAATACATACTATTATGACATTTATAAATAATATAAATACGGACATCTATATTTATATTTCAGATAATAGACTGACAAATACATACATACATTTCAGATATTGTTTAAGATGAAGTAGTAGCAAAATGCCGCTGAACCTTTTTTGTTTGTTCTGCCACATGACAAAATTGCATAGTATGTATCCCTAAATAGATATGTAATATGATGTTAAAAATAAAAGCGAAAATGCATTTTATTTTCAGAAAATTGCAAAAGGAAATTGTTTTTAAAATTTCTTTTACGACATAATTGTTTGTTTTTTACTTCCTTATTTTTAGTACGGTAAGTTTGTTTTTTGTGTATATAAATTCATGAAAACAGAGTTATCCATAGTATGGGTAAACAATTCATACTTAAAACATCTTAGCATATTTCTAATAGATTGGTGTAATCTTAAATAGATCAAAAGATTTTAAAAATAACAAAAGGACAAGAGGAAATGGACGGAAGTAATGCAAAATTGTGCTCTGAAGACTTAGAAATACAGAAGAACCAAGCTGAGGTAACATTTGAAGTGCTTATTGAAAGTTAATACTTTGTTGTCGGTTACAAGTATGATTGGATAGGTAAATGCTGTTTGCTAAACTTCCAGTTCAATATTTGGATTTATGTAAATGTAATTTTATATTTCCATCTAGTTGTTTTAAAAAAATTAAAAAAATAAATCGGTTTATCAAAAACGAATGAACAAAGAAAGAAAAGGTCAAATAAATTTTGGCATACCGATTGATGTGTTACCTTCATAGAACAGTAACGGAGCAAACGATGGGTTATTTTATTTAAAATAAGGTTACAAATCGAAAACTGCATATACTTTACGATTTAAATTTCGAGTTATCGTTCATTAATCAATGTTATATTTTCAGAATCTAGAAGATACAAATACATTAAGAAAGCGTAGAAATTCAACATCATCGTTACCGGAGGATGAACCAGACATTAAAAAAATCAAAACGGACTGTGATGAACCTGAAAATGAAGAAAAGAGCGACGATGGAAACATACCACAACTTGTGAAAAAAAGAGAAGAAGCGGTATGTATGACCACATCTAAATAAACACTAATAGACTTAGGAGAATACTGTATTGTATTTTAAGTTTGGCCTTCGTAAAACGTATATTTTACTGTAGCAAATTGAGTTTGCGACAGAAAAATCAAATTTTACGAAAAACAAGCTTAAAATAAAATACAGTTATCTCCATTCTAATGCAGCATATTAAAATATATACCATTAAAATAAACATTGTGGCTTAAAATGACAGAAATAAAATTGCTCCTAAACTGTTGCATGGTCTTTAGCATATGACTTCATATTTTATACTCACGATATCAAACATAAACACTAGACGTATTTACAACTTTCGTACGTTTTAAAATGGTTTCAATGTTGACAAAAAGAAGCTTTTGTGTATGAATAGTCAAATCTCTTGCTTTTATTGCAATGTTAAAAACACATTGCGTGACAGGAATACTACAGTCAGAAAAAATAAACAACACTCAGAACTGACCGAGAAATACATATATAATTATAGATTATCGGTGATTATTTCAACGAGATTGATTTTCTCGGTTGAGCCGGGACGGCGAAAGCGAGAGAGGCAATCGAGTTGAGATGAACAATGGTAATCTTTTTATCGCTATTTTACCTATAATGACGTTGTCAATTTCATGTCAATTTCATGTCAATTTCGTTACCAACGCCACGTGCATGCTTAGTTTCTAGCGATAATTTTCCATCTCAAGCGAGTAGCATGATATGAAAATTATCACAAAAAAAGATCAAAGGAAAATGCACAAAATAGCGATAAATAATATTATAGTACATTTCAACATCCTAACCACAGAATGATAACCGCGAACTGTGCGTCACACGAATGTATCAACGCCACAAAAAGTGAAGTTACAGATTAATTTCTATTGGTTTGAATGTAAAATCGGGATTAAGCGTGTAATGGTTTTATTTTGTGTATTTTCTTACAATTAAAAGAACATTAATATATAATTAGTTTATTTAGGGTGTAACTAATTGTATTTTAACCATTTCTATTATTTTTCTAAATCAAACTGTAATAACAAAAATATCCTCTGCATAAAGTTGCTTTAAAATTGAAATCATATAAATGAACTAGTTGATTAATTATCTTGACTCCTACATACATATATACACATGCTCCGGCTGCGGGAATTTCTCGCTACATTGAATACCCATTGATGGCCTTCGGCTGTTGTCTGCTCTATGGTTGGGTTGTTTTCGCATTGACACATTCCCCATTTCCATTCTCAATTTTATAGCAAATGAAAATAGAATTAAAACCGCAAACGATAAGACATCAAACAATATCCAATCAGAATTAAAAACAAAACACAGCTAAACGCATAATTATTGGACTTCAACTTTTTGGAACTTTGTTCTTGTTTTGCCTTTCGAACTTTTTCATCTGAGCTTTACCGGTTAGTCTTGTGTGCATGAAACGCACGTCTGGCGTATTAAATTTTAAAGCTAGTATTTGGTATAAGCTATCATTCGTGTGTTTCTTTGTCTTATATTTTCTCCCATTCATTTGTAGTCCTGTCATGAAATGTTGTCATGTTAATGATATATTTAACAATGCCATTAATCCGGGAGGTTTGGCATGCCACAAAACCAGGTTAACCCACCATGTTTTTCTTTACATTTCCTATACCAAGTCAGTAAAATGGCCATTGTATATTATAGTTTCTTTTTGTGTTTGTTACATTTTAATGTTGTGTTTCTGTTGTGTCGTAGTTCTCTTATATTTGATGCGTTTCCCTAAGTTTTAGTTTGTAACCCTGATTGGTTTTTTTCTCAATCGATTTATGAATTTCAAACAGCGGTATACTACTACTATTACCTATGTACAAATACACGTCTAATAGCAATGCGAATTCGCTTTCATCAAAACAGTCATATTCGGGAATACGTCACGTTCGATAAAAGATCAGACGACGTAGATGTAAACAACAATCTTAGACGTGGTGAAAATGTCGTTAGTTATTTGAGACACAGACACATTGTATAAATCAACCAATTCGTGATAGTGTCCACAACATTTAAGGAATGTCATTGTTAATCTTTTCCCCTCGTTTTTCTGTTGGAGCAGTTTCTGCGTAATGAGCACATTCATGTATAAGAATTTCGTATAGTGTGAACATGCACGAAATTACCGTATCAACTGAGATATATAAACACCAACGAAAGAAGTATGTTACTACTGAGAAATTGGAAATTTATAATTGGGAAGTTGAAATCGTCCCGTTTGTCATAGATTTTAGTGTGAAGTCGTCCATCTTTGTCAACATTGAGAAAGAGATCTAGGTATGCAGCAGTCTTTTAAGTATCAGTAGTATCCTTAAAATTGGTTCTTATCTAGCTGAATCGCACAAATGTTGAATTTAGATGAGAGCCTTACCATTATCATTTATAATATTCCAACTCTGTGTAGTCTATATTGTATTCACCTTATTCGTCATATTATAGAAATTTATTTCCAATTTGGTACATTCTTACTCTGTGTAAAATTTTATCAAAATATTTATTTATATAAAAAAATCGGATTAAGATACCTTTGCTTCTGTATATTATATTAAACAGTCTTAGAAATTGTTCGACGCACATGTCTGGATTCTTCTTGCCAGTTGCTTTTAATTTTTATCTGAATTGAAATTCGGTAACCTGCACTAGTTCATATCTTTATCTTTGGTCTAAATCTATAGTTGACTCATTTGCAAACATACCACATTTCCCTATCTTTTATGCAAATTATAATTATGAAAATGATGGTTTGCAGAGAGAAGATCGTTTAATGTTTTTAACAAGGAATTCAGTGATCTCTGTGCCCGTTTATTTCCGTGAAAAAGTATGGAAGTGTTATATATTGATAAATAGTTCAAAAGGCGAAATCCTCCACAGAATTAACAAATTTCATCATTTTTTTTAGTCGAGGTGTTTTCTTTAATTGTTATTTTGTGTTCTGATTTTCAGGAAAAATTTCCGAAGTTGTACCGACTACTTCGTGATAATGATGATATAACCAAAGGATTATCAGCAAAACAACCAAACGCGAAAGAAGATGTTGCTACTCACGTTGCAACCGGAAGTAAAAGAGGTTATTCTTCTCAGTATATTTCAACATGTGCGAAACTTTACAAAGCAGAATCTTTTAGGAGTTTAAAACTGAACAGTGGATATAGATGGGGTATGAAGCACATTGCTGAGATTGACGTTGGAAGTTTACCAGGAGACGTCAAAATAATTGATTTGACAACAAATATATTAAGGATAACTTACGAGATAAATGAAAGAGAGGTAAATGAAAAATTCCACAAATTTGCAGATAGTCACCAGGAAGTTTTACTAGTGGGTACAGTACCACCATCATGTTTAAAATTAAAAGAATTCACCGGAGTTGTTCCAGTCTCAGACAACAGTTGTAGTGATTCTGATGATTCTATTGATTTTGAGTTTGTCCGTGATTCACACAATTCAAATTCAGATTCAGACTGATAAAAGTTCCAGGTCGAAATAATGTATAATTGAAAACAATTGAAAACATTTATATAACGAACAAAAAAACAAATGAAGATAAACATTTAAATACAATTACACGAAACTTGTAATTGATTCAATAACTGGTAAATGAGACAATGTTAGTTATAAAGTAATTGTTAAGATAGAGCTATTGAAAACTAAAATAAAGCCAGTAAAGATATGTAGTTTTGTGATCATGGTGAACAGCAATTTATTTTACTAATCACAACTCTTGTTTTTAATAGTATTATTCGTATTTATGCTTTTACATGTATATGTTTTATGTGTGTAAAACATTTATGGTTTGTTGATTCAGATCATGGAACTAATTGTATAATTTAAAATCAAAATCATTTTATTTATTAAGTTTTCTACAGAGACAACATCATTATGCGAGCATGAAAAATAAAATGAAAGATGTATGAAATAAAATATAAGACGATACAAAGTATATTACAGCAACGACTGAATTCAAAAGTTTTAAATGAACAGAAAACACAGTTAGGTCACCATTCTAATTCTTTTTCTACGAAAAAAAAACGTTTAATCTGTAAAAATCGGATATCAAACAAAAATAAATGTATACTTTTTCATAAATTGAATTCTTAAAAAAAAGTAGAAAAAGGAAGTGTTTGTATCTATATTTCAATTTTTGACATGTTTATCGGTTTTTCATTTTCATTTTAAGTTTCAGTCCATTGTATATATACAAATTGAATATGCATGTATTTGGAAGTCTTTTGTGGTGTACGCTTTATACTACATTATCAATAAATCAATTTTTCACATATTTAATAATGAGATAAACTTAATACAGTCAAGAGAAGGGAAGCCATTCTTTAAAACCTGAATATTTGTATTGTTCCTCTCCTTTGATTCAAGACGCCTAAATGTGTCGTTTTCTAATTATGTTTTGAGAGGAAAAAGGATAGTTGGATCACCGAAATCGGGAATCATGATTAGGCGCTTGTTGACCTGGTTTTTAGCGACATGAAGATGGAGAATAAAAAACCACACAAAACAAAAGAACTGGACAAAAAAAAAGATTGCAACAGTGCAAAAATAACGGTTTAAACATGACTTAAATGGTAGATTAATAATGTTTATGTCAAGGAAAACTAGCGTCCAATTGTTATTTCTTTTACATTTCCACAACAAATAAATATCATGTGAAGAATTGTTTTGAATATAATAAATACTTTAGATAAAAATATAATCCTGACGATTTACTATTGCCTCTTATTTAAGCATAAGATTTTTTATTTTAATATTTATTGAAAAAGGTTATACATGTATTGTATGCACTTATTTTTCGTTCGCCCATGAACATATTTCTATTATAGACCTTATGAAGATAGTGATACGTATGTTTGGTATACGTAAATGAAACAAAACATTATCAAGGAAAAATTAATGAAGGAAACATACAGACCGCAAGCTTAGAAGGTGTCAAAACTTATGTCATGAGCTTAATTTTCCCATGTCAAATAAATGTGTAGAAAAATATAAAATGATTTAATAAATCAACAACAACAAAAGAAAGACAATATTGTCTAATCTATAGTGATATGTAATAACTCACCATTTTAGTAAAACAAAGTATCATCATTGATTCCAGGATTTTGTATTTGCGCCAGTCATCTTTATCGCAGAACGTGAAGGTGGTGGATATTATTCTACAAATAAGGAAATGTGAAATGATTGCCAATGAGACAACTATCTACCTGATACCAATGGAAGAGGATAGAAACAATCAGGAGTAATAGTACGTCTTTTTAAATGAGAAAAAAAATATTACCGTATTGCGAAAGGTTATATATACAGTGCAACAGGATCCAAAAATGTTAAACAATTCAAAAGACAAAACCAAGGTCTTGATTTTTTCCTGAATACAATAAACATGTATGCAGATAGTTTTTGTTTTGAATACAATAAAAATAAATATGTATGTAGAACCTTGTCAAACAGAAATTTTCCATTTGGTTTTTAAAATGTATTTCGAAAAAGGAATTTCTAGATATATATTTTTTGTAGTCACGAATTTCTCCCCTAATATATGAATGAAACACCAACTTCCTCAACTGACTAGTATTATAATTCAATTCTGAGTACACATTGCTGAATGATAGGGCATGGAAAAGAACGACGACGACTCTACCTCCAAACTGTACAAAAAACTAGGATTTGATATGCGCCTTAGGAGATATTTCTTAGGAAGAAATGATTTGAATCTTTAAACGAGAGGACAGGGATTTTTTTAATAGCAGTTTGGTTTAAAAAATAAAGAATAATGTGTCTGAGGACGCGAATGCCTCCGCCAAAGCTTTGAAATTGTTCAAGTGAAAAAGGAGCATTACTCTATAATGGTAAATAAATCAATCTCGAAATTCGAAGATATCAAAGTAAGAATTGTACATATGTTGAAAAAAATTACTAAGTGCGGAAAATGAAAATAAAAATGCAATTTTCCAAGTTAAAAATGGACATAATTCCAGAACCGTCAATGAATTCGTCAACATTTAATCTCTGGCAGCGTTGTGGTGTTAGTAATATTGTGTATGAATTTTTTTAATTTATGTAAGGCAAACGTAAGTAATTGTACAACAGCGAAAAAATATCCAACTCGCCATATTATAAAGTAACATACCTCTTGAACCGTTTTGATTTTTAGCATTGCGTTTGAGTTCAATAAAATTGGAACGAAAAAAACTTCAGTTAGAGTTATATAAAGAGACATAACTCTAAAAGACAATTGACTCACTGTCAAAATTCCAACTCGGTCTGTGAGTTGTGGTTCATAGCATACGGAAACGAAAAGTGGACAAACGGAAAAACGAAAAAGGGACAACGGACGGACATTCACGGGTAACACGTATGGCTCCCGCTGACAACGACGGTGGCATAAACATGTTTAAAGTATCTTAAGGTTGCATTTCTGTAAATATTGACAATGCAATTTTCCATAGAAACTCCTTTTACTGCTAAAACTGTACCACTTTTACTATGAAGTTTTGAACAAAATCTTATCGTAGAATTGAAAGTTCATATGCTCAACAATTTTTTCCAAAGATCAAAATATAGGGCTGTGCGGCATATTTTCAGCGTTTAAACTAACACTAATTTTCTGAACTCGAATGAAAGGTTACCACATATTGCAATGTAAACAATATGCACATGTTTATTTACTGGTAACATTCCCAAGTTATGTCTGTGTGCGGTCGAACACAGAGAGCACAACTGGGAACCAGTATGTAAACAAAATTAATTTTCTATGAATATTCAAGATATCTCCAAAAGAGGCGTGTTATGAGAAACATCTGTATTTACAAAGTGCAACCTTAAGAGAAGTTAAATTGATGTGACAAACACAAATTTGAGATCAATATAATTAAGCATAGAATTGTCAAAAATATTTTGCCTCACTATGCTCAGCATTATAAATATAAAAAAAACATGCACAAGCGCAGGTTGAAACGCGCGTCTGGCTTACTAAATTATAATCTGGTACCTTTGATAACTAATGAAAAGTACTTGAAATTTGTATGGTCAAACATAGTTTAAGTTCGTGTTTCTCGAACTGTTTTCATTATGTTGATAGTTTTGATTAGTTTGTAAGTTCTTCTTTCATGTGAGTTTGGATGTCTTAATAGAAGATTCTGTCTCGGTAATACACATATGCTCATAGATCAGAGGAAATGACTCAGAGAAGAAGATGACAGCCTAGAACACTGATGATTAAAACATTTCTCAGTGATGCTAGTTTGTAGCATTTATTTTTATTTTTCGAAAGGTACATGCCAAGTTCTGGTTCTGTGTGAGTCGGATACTCTACGAACGGAGATAATAACTCAGAGAAGACAATCTAGAACTCTTGGATGATTTAAAAAAAAGTTTAAGTGGTGCCAGTTTGTAGTATTTTTTTTTCGAGTCGTGCGAGTTCTTTTTTTTTTTGTACACATGTGCTCTGCGAAGGAGGAACTTACAATGTGAAGAAGAAAAACAATCTAATGATTAATCATATTTCTTCGAGTTATTATATTTGTTTTGTTAATGATGCGAATTTGATAAAGTAATTCAAGTTGTATTCAGTAGAGAAAGTGTTTGAATTGGTCGATTTTTCGTGGGCCGAGTTGTCATCGAATCAAGACAAAATGAATACAAAACCATTTTCGTAGACAAAACGTAGACAGTAAAGAACAAGCTTCGAAACTTTATTTATAGTTTGATTAATTGAGCTACGCTAATTAAAGCAATAACTGTATAAAGTTTAAAAAAAGTACAATACATACACTGTTTATTATTATATAATATTTCAGACGATCGTCGGCTAGGAGACAAACCGGCTAAACAGTTTGGTCTCCAAATTTATTAGCATAGATGATATACACATGTGCCTGATCAAATCCTAGAAATCTTCTTAAGCGTCTTCAAAAAGTTTCAATTAAAACAAAATAACTGTTTTTGCAGATAACAAATACATGAGGTGCTCATCATACACATTTGCTACAGACGTGTGTTTGAAAAAACACATGCAATTTATATATTGAATCATGCATAAATCCCTATATATTTTTTAAATCTTCTAATGTCATGCCTGGTTATGCAATTATACAACACATTTATATCGAACACTATATATATTAATTGTATTATATAATGAATTATTTGTTTCTGTCGAGTTTGTAATAATATATAATTGGTGTCTTTTCAACGTCTATGATCCGCTTAATAACTAGTTATACCTATGTAATTTTGATTGTACTAAGGTAAGAACGTTATTCATTATGAATTTTGTTCATATTTAAGATTTGAAAAGCACACAAATTTCAGAAATTGGGAAAAATTTAAACTGTTGATGTCTGATTTTAAACTTAAATGAGACTGAATATATATCTTATCAATTACTAGTACACAGGTTCGGCCTTTAATACATTCCAGGTTTATAAGATGGCATTGTTACAATTGTAAAAAAAATGTCAAAGTTCTATTACTCCTGTAAACATTTTCTAATCAAAGTGATGATGTAATATGGTAAGGAAAATATGACGATAATTAACCTACCATGTAACCAAGCTTTTCGTCAAATAGTCTCTTAGTATAGGTGTGTTTCGGCTTATCATTTTGATGTTTGACTGAACTGAAATGAAAAACAGACTTATAACCCAAGTCGCCCCGATTATAGTCCCTGGATTGATATCAGATCTATGTCTACATCCTAGGGATAATAATTTTTAAGAAAACCATTTAATTTGTCCACCATTAAAAGATGTTGACTTTTGTTTTATTTCCTTGCTTCCAGGAAGCAATTCGCCGAAAATTTTCCGTATGCAAGTGACCTTAGCGTAACCTTCCTCGTAAAAATCCAGTTATCAAAATACGCATGGATCTGTCATTGAAATACTATTATCTGATTGTTCGTGTTATACACGTGATCAATATCCATGGTTCTTTGTTGATTGTTAACTATAAGGTGACAATCGGTAAATACGGCTTCAAAACACGGCAATTAATTAGCTTCTATATTTGTTAAATCATAACAGACAGGGACAAACAAAAATTGCCGATTATACGATATTATATTTTGAGTAAGAAATGATAAAATCGTGCACAGAAGACTTAGGTTATGATATATACATGCATCGGTTTAAGAATTGGATAAACATTTTTTTCACCGGTCACTCGTTTCATATGACTCTAATATTTTAGTACTTTTCAGTGTATAAAAATAATCATTAAAAAACTTATCTATAAAAGAAATATTTTTTTTTATTTTAAGAATATACTTTTTTACATATTTGTAATTGGTAGGTAGAATTTAAAATAGACAACTACACTTTAATCACCTAAAGATTCGAGAGAATGGAAGCAATTAATGCAACAATTTGCACTGAAGATATCGAAATACAGACTAACCAAGCTGAGGTATCATTTGAAGCTCTTATTGAAAGTTATTACTTCGTTTTTAGTTACCCAAACGCTGTATTGGTTGAATGTTGTTTGTTGATTTTTGTTTTACCGCAATTCTACATGTCCAACTTGATTTTCAGAATATGTATAAAAAAATAATAATCCCAAAGGAATAAACAAATTAAAGTTAAAAGAGGGTTAATAATTTTTTTAAAGATCAAGTCATGTTTTGCCTTCACATCACAGTTAATGTAGCTTATGGTGAATTGATTAAATTATATTACCGTTTCATAATAAATAGTCATTTGTTAGTAATTTAACTTCTGAAGAAGATTGTAAATAAGAATAGTATTACAAAGTGAAAACATAAAATAAGACATAAGACATAAGACATTTTATTTCACTAAAGCCCCCACATGAGGTATGTTAGTACAACATTTTTTAACAAACAATAAAAGTGTGAACATATTTACATTAGAACAACATGGTTAACAAAGGTGCAATAATAGTATACAAGATAAAATTCACATTTTACATTTCGAGTTATCGTTCTTTAATCAATATTAAATTTTCAGAAAAAAGTAGAAGAGGTGAAAACAATAAGAAAACGTAGAAATTCAACATCACCATCATCAACAGATGAAAAAGTCACAAAGAAAATCAAAACTGACTGTGATAAACCTGAACATGAAGAAGGGAACGACGAGGAAAATATACCACGACCTGTAAAAACCTCACCATTACTGACAGATGACCAAGTCACAAAAAAAATTAAAACTGACTGTGATAAACCGGAAAATGAAAAGGAGAACGACGAGAAAACTATAACACAACCTGCTGTGAAAAGGAGAGAAGAAGCGGTATTTATTTTACCACGTCCAAATAGTTACTCATATTCAAATATAAACATTGGGTCTTATATTGTATCTTCCGTAAGTTATCAAATTTAGATGAGAATATCACTGTTTTCATTTATAATGTTCCCGCTCTATGACTCAAGGCTTATACAGGTACCAGTCTTGTATTACAACTCAGGTTTCTGGTGCATGTCAAAACATGGAGGGAAACAAAATAGTCAATTTTTTTCTGGACTCAATTTTTTTCTGTTTGATTAAAGGTTTATGCTGAATTGAAACATATATATTTTAGACCGTTGGTTTTCCCGTTTGAATGGTTTTACACTAGTAATTTTGGGGCCCTTTATAGCTTGTTGTTCGGTGTGAGCCAAGGCTCCGTGTTGAAGGCCGTACTTTAACCTATAATGGTTTACTTTTTAAATTGTTATTTGTATGGAGAGTTGTCTCATTGGCACTCACACCACATCTTCCTATATCTATTTAAAAAAAATCTTGCACCTTTTTGGAGATATCAATCCAGTAAAGTGGAAGGATATCATATTTACTGGAAGTGGTAAGGCCTAGTAAAACAGCAAAAGAGAAAGTAGAAAAAAAATGTTTCGACTTCAGGGTTATGTAACTTTTTATTCTTCGTGGCATGACCCTCTTTTTTTCGATTAAATGACAATTTCATATTAGTACAAACATGATATGAACATGAATTGTTTTTTCTTTGTAGCATTTTTATTTTTTTTATTTTCAAATATCAGCTGTTTAGCATGTAAGCCTATGGAGCAGTCAATTACAAGACTGCAACCTACACATTCACCGTTTCCGTCTGAACGTCAAACACTTATTTCAGTAATAATTTTCTACATTGCTACTTGATAGGGTCATATCACACATTTAGTCATTAGTTCGAAAGTGATAGGTTTCAAAATGTACTTGTAGTACATCAGGTATAAAATGGTCAATTTAACATGGCAGCAGGTCATGTCATTTTGGGGGTTTTATAACTTGATGTTCGTTGTGAGCCAAGACTCCGTGACGAAGACCGCACTTTGACCTATAATGATTTACTTTTACAAATTGTGACTTGGATGAGAGAGTTGTCTCATTGGCAGTCATACCATTTTTTTTTATATCAAATTATACTAAATATGACAACGTATTTCAGACGGACGGAAACCATGCGCTTACAATAAAACATGTTTCTTTTTAACACTGAAGTCAGAAAAAAAAGAATCAATGTCATAAAATTATGATGAAATTTCAATACGTGAATTGTTATCTTAAGAAACTGTTGAAGAACACCTTTTTTCAATCAATGTTTTTACGTTGTTTGTTTGATTTTGTTTTTAATTTTCAAGGCATTTAATATATAAGAATTCCAAATTTGTCATTAATGTAGCCTCGTGATAATATTTCGAGATAGGTAAAATGCGTTAATGGGGTTGGGGTTGGTTAATCTTTAGATGTTCTGCGTAGCGTATTGTGGGATATTTTCCGGATGTATCGAGATATTGAAAGTTCTATGTTATTTGATCCATGGATATTTGTATACTTGGCAATCAAACCAAATATACATTTTTAAGACAAATGAATATTAATATGGAACTGGACGATTGTATAAGAAGGATAGTAAGATGTTTTAAAATTTCTAACAAAATAACTAAGTGTTTTATTTAAAAATTGAATGCTTCTTTTTACCATTTCATTTGGATGTGAAAGCGTTGATCACATGTTTAGATCAACTAGATTTTAGAGCCAAGCAAGCTTTCCTCTCGATTTTAAGCAATTGTTTGCATTTTTGTCGATTATCTAAAATACTATTACAGATAGATATAAACTGACATTAGCAAAAAAGACAATATCTACTAACATAATTGTAATCTTTAATCTGATAACCCCTATTGGAAGTTATTGCCCTCTGAAAATGATTTTTTACCAATTTGTTTTGTGTTTTTGTGTAATATCTGAAAAACTATAATAGATAGATAGAAACTTAAATTAGGAAACATGATCAGCAAGACAATATCTACAAATAAGGACTTCTCTTCTATTCTATTTTGTGGGAGAGTGTCCATTGTTGAAGACGCTCATATACTTAACTGAGCGACGCAGGCTCTCTAAAAATCCTCTAGTTAATGAATGAAGCAGCGTTGAGTATATCTCATAATAAGTTTCATGAAATTACGAATTAAATCATACCTGTTGTTTGTTTTTCTTTGGTTCGATGCATTGTTTCGACAATGTCGCAGAGAACAATGAAATATGATTATCTGAATAGCTGAGTCAATCGAAATAAGGGATATGTACAAAACGTCTTATATAAGTAATGTAATTATATCCATTTATAGTTTCAAGAGCTAATTCCTTAACAAACAAGATTTAATTTTGTCGATTTACAATACTTAAGTCAATATATCTTGTTCTAATTTCAGGTAAAATTTCCAAAGTTGTACCGATTACTACATGAGAGTGAAGATACATGTATATCTAATGGATTATTTGCAAAATCACCAGGTGCGGAGAAAGATGTTGCTACTCATGTTACAACTGGAAGTCAAAGAGATCATTCTTCTCAGTACATTTCAACATGTTCATTACTTTGCAACGCAGAATCATTTAGAAGTTTAAAACTGAACAGTGGATATAAATGGGGTATGAAGCACATTGTTGAAATTGACGTTGGTAGTTTACCAGATGATGTAGAAATAATTGATTTGCGAACAAGGATATTGAGAAGAAAATACGAAGTAACTGACAAAGAGATAAATGAAAGATTTCACAAATTTGCAGATGATCACAAGGAAGTGTTACTAGTGGGTACGGTACCAGCCTCATGTTTAAAATTGAGAGAATTCACCGGAGTTGTACCAGACTCGGACACAAGTTGTAGTGATCCGGATGATATACTTTCAGATAACTTGGAGTTTAATGGACATGATTTCAATAGTTCAAATTCAGATTCAGACTGTTAAAAGTTTCAGCAAGAAATAATGTATGACGAACAATAGAAAACCATTATGAAAAAGGTGGTGAATACGATCTACCAAACAGATGCATGTTTTCCAAGCACCTAAGACCTAAGACCCAAATGGCCCATTGTTTTTGGTCACCTCTCTTTCTCTAGACAATGCTGTTAATATTGTATATAAAACGATCACTTGAATAAAAACTTACTATTTCATTTGGGTAATCAAATCTTTTACAGTTTAATAATAACGTTAACTATAAATAATGATTAAAACAAAATACAAAATCATTAAAGGTATGCAGTTTTAATCATGATGACAACAATTTATATTATGCTAACCATAATGTTTTTTTTGGTCAAAAAATCAACTTTAAATTGGAAGTATCGTTCCAATTAATAATAATTTGATATTTGTTTATGAATTTATGAACAAAAATAGTTTGATATATTAGTGCATGTAAAATAATAGAACATATTTAAATAACAACCAGATTTGATAAACTAGACGAGTCAAATACTTAACTAACGACACACCTCATTATTTACATATATATTCTTCCACATACATATTATATATATATATAAAACAACACTACATTTTAAACGATAAGACACTATAAAAAATGTTGGATATGCTTTACAGCTTTTTGGAATCGGAGTAGGTATACCGTTTGGCCATAAGCAGGTATCTTACCAAAATGAAGGCAAATGTTAAAAACTAAAGATAACTCTAACAATGCTTCTAGCTTTTAAAGTTCAACTTTAATTTTTCGAAGTTTTAATTAGTTCTTTTTTAATTTTTAACTGAACCTTATACGCTTCTTCATACGATATTACACTATCAAGGGAATCTTATTTTGTAATTCACAAAATAATGATTGAAAAAACAAGTTTGAAGTTTCTATATTTGTAGTGCAAAGTTATTTTAAATGTTAATTTTCCTATTGAGTAAGCTCATTATGTGAGTAGGGAGTAAAATTATTCTGAAATAAAAAAAAAGTTGATACAATGTTTATGTCATAATATGCTTCCACTATTTTGAAAAAATGTGGTCTTTATTTAAAACTTTAATGCTACCGCACATATCTATGTTCAAACTACATTGTGCAAAATGTATCTCTCTTTAGAAATTGACTTTTTAACATATTTGGATAAATAGGAAGTGTTAATGTATGTATACTTTTATTTTTTGGCATATTCGTCGATTTTCAGTTATTTAACGTTGGAGCCGAATTTATGAGTATGTTATAATTATAAAATATGCATTAAGATTTTCATTGTCAGTTTTTGGTAGTTATTTTTTATGCCCCATTTATGGGCATAATGTTTTCTGGTCTATGCGTCCGTTTGTTCGTTCGTTCGTACATCCGTCCGTCTGCCCGCTTAAGGTTAAAGTATTTGGTCGAGGTAGTTTTGATAAGTTGAAGTCCAATCAACTTTAAACTTAGTACACATGTTCCATATGATATGATCTTTCTAATTTTGATGCCAAATTAGAAATCCCCCCCCCCATTTGCACGGTTCACTGAACATAGAAAATGATAGTGTGGATGGGTCATCCGTATACTGGGGACACATTCTTGTTTTTTGTGAACTTTATCGCTTCATATTATATTTTTGGTAAATCAATTACTTCATTGTCAATAATGAGACAACTTATAGAAGGAAAGCCATTCTTTCAAACCTGAATTTGAGTACTTGTATTGTTGCTCTCCTTTGATTGAAGACACATCAACGTGCTGTGGTTTTTTTTATAATTATTTTGTGAGAGAAAAAGAGATAGTAGAATCACCAAAATCGTAATTCGTGAGTAGGCGTTTGTTAACTTGTTTTTCAGAGACTCGGAGATCATGAATAAGTTTTAGTAGAAAAAATTAACGCTAAAAGAAACAAGAGGCGCTCAAGAGCATGAATCGCTCACCTGTTATTTCAATTTCAGTCATGAAACTTTTTTGTAGATCTTACTTTGCTGAACAATTTTGCTGTTTACATTTTATCTTTACCTTCAATAATATTCAAGATAATAACCAAAAACTGCAAAATTTCCTTAACATAATCAATTTAGGTGCAGCAACCCATCAATGGGTTTTTCAGTTTGTCTGAAAATTTCAGGGCTGATAGATCTTGACCTTTTGAACATTTTGACACCATGTCAGAATTTGCTCTAAATGCTTTAGTTTCTAAGATATAAACCAAAAACTGCATTTGACCCCTTTGTTTTATTTTAAGCCATGGCAGCCATGTTTGTTAATGGATCAAACTCAATTTTATATACTAAATTCCTAAAGGAACATTCATTTAAAGTTAAGAATTATTATGTACAATAGTTTCGGAGGAGTAGATTTTTAAATGTAAGCAAACTTGATGAACAAATTGTGTAAAATTGTCTTAAAAGGGCAATACATTCGTAAAGGGTCAATTGACAATTGACAATTCTGGTCATAATAACGTTTTTGTAGATCTCGCTGTGCTGAACATTATTGCTGTTTACAATTTATATCTGTCTATCTATAATAATATTCAAGATAAAAACAAAAACTGAAGAATTTGACCTAGTCAGATTTTCTCTAAAAGCTTTATTTTATTTTAAGATATAAGCAAAAAATGTCAAGGATGACTTGCGTCCATATACATCAAATAAAAGTAATGTAAAACATTGCTTCTAATATAATAAATCCTCTGGATAGCTAAAAAGGTTTTTTAAAGTTCTCAACAGTAATTTCATTATAACTTGATGTTATAAATACTATTGCCTCTTATTTTTATAGAATGTGAGCGTATGTGTGTATGTATGATTTTGATTATTCGTCTTTTAGCAGAAAAAGAAGGTAATGAATGCTTATATGAAAACAAGTAACTGTGGAATGATAATCAATGAGACAACAATACACCAGATACCACAGGAAGAAGATATAAATAACTACTGATAAACTGAAACGTCCTTCAAAATGAACAAAAACAATATCGTATAGCAAACTATAAAGAAGACAACGGGATTTCAAAATGTAAAACAATCAAAGAGACTGATATGTTCTAAATGCAATAAAGATGAACAAGTATGCACGCATTAACAAACGGCAACCACTTTATTAGATGATTTCAAATACAATATGTGGCATAGCAACCTTAGTCATGTTAGTACAGTGATAATGGTTACAGGTATAATGAAAGAACAGTTTTTGTAAATTTTGAGGACACTATGTCGAAAATCAAAGTAGATATACAAAAAAAAAGATTTTTAAAAGAATTTTGAATGCTTAAATAATTGTTATGTATAGGAGTGTAACATTACTCTGATATACTGTCACATCAAACATGAGGCTCTCCATAGCCTGAATCCTTATTCAATCATGTGGCTATGTTTCTTGACGTACAAAGATATAAAATACAAAATTTTTACACTGAAACTCAATAAGCTTAAGTGTGGCTGAATTTAATTGAGCAGTTTCTAAGGAGAAGATTTTTTAAAATTAGAAAGCATGATAAACAAATTGTGTAAAATTTTCACTACACAGCAATAACTCCTAAAGGTCAGTTAACAATGTTAATCATATCACCTTATTTGTTTATTTGTTTTGCTTAACAATTTTGCTGTTTATAGTTTATCTTTATCTATAATAGTAATCAAGTTTCTAACCAAAATATTTTCATAAATTACTAATTAAGTGGCAGCCTCCAACAATGGGTTGTTAGACACATTATGTCAGGGCTTATAGAACTTGACCTAAAGAAAATTTTTACTCAGTGTCAGATCAGCTCTAAATGTTTTAGTTGTTTAGATAGAAGCCAAAAAAACTGCATTTTACACCTATGTTCTATCTTTAGCCACGGTGGCAATATTTTTTTGTACGAAACAGAAAATAAAATACGAATCTTATTAAAGATACCTTGAAAATCAATCAGCAAATTGGTTTGATTTGATTTAAAAGTTTCAGAGGAGAAGAATTGTGAAATAGTTTACACCGGGTGTAAGACGAGACGATGGACGACTACGATCTCCGTTTTTTAGCAGGTAAGAAAGCTAAGAAAATTAAAGGTAGAGCATTCCTATTTATTCTAAAGTTAATTGGTCTAGGGTCAATGTTATAGTTACTAAAATTAGATTTATAATATAATATTACTGTCAATATTTAAAGTCGTAACAGAAAATTATCAGGGATTGAAGTTTACATAAAAATCTATGCCATCAGGTATTTGCCCCCTCCCTTATATTTGATCTTTGGGTATGCACTTTAAATCAAAAGTTTGAATACATGTTATTCAAGAAATGTCGTATGGGAGCTACTCGATCATACGGGAAGTCGATATAAACTAGTACCAAAGGGGAATACTGAAAGCATAACTACGCATAAATGCATCATATATATTTTTCAAGATCACACCATTTCCACTTCACAAGCACTTCAAGCGTAAACAAATCACTTACATGAGCTTATTTATAAAAATGGCAAATATCAAGGGCATAATTTATTTCTTCTTTTTTTTAATACCTTAATTAGTTAAACTGCAAAAATAATCGAAATCGACCTGGTTATCATTTCTTCTTGATCAATATGTAACCTGTATTTCATAAACATATCTACTATTTATCTTTAATAGATATGAAATGTCATATTATGTGAAATATGAAAGTGAAAGTGCATTTAATATTCAGGATATCACAAATAAATACGTATTGTATGCTGTTATAAGTTACGACGTAATTGTGTTTTTACTTTCTAAATTGAATATAGATAAGAACGTTTCATTATGTCATAGTCGTTGCCAATATAAGGATTTATAGAAGAAAGAAATATCATATATAATAAGTAAAAAAAAAATCAGACTGACTCATATTTTTTCATATTTTGAAAGGTATTTAATGTAAAAATAAATCATAGCAAATATAGGGAACCACACACAGATAAGAAGGAATGAACGCAAGTAATGTAACAACCTGCTCTGAAGACAACGCAATATAAATATCCAATCTGAGGTAACATTTTTAGCACTCATTAATTTTTTTTAATTTTGTTGTCTTTGAATAAATTGCTTGAATGTTGTCTGTATGACGGTCAGTTGTACATTTATGTTTGAATTATTTTTCAAAGTAAACTAACACTCCCACTTTGATATTCGGAAAGTAGCAAAACATCTATTAAGGTTCAAAGACAGAAAAAAGAGACTAGATTTTAGAAATGTCATGTATTTTTCTCTCATTCTATTTCAAGTAGCTTAGGCGACTTAACTTAAGCTTACCCTTCAGAGCACCCGAGATAACCCCAGTATTTACTGAGGTTTGTGTTGATTAGTCTATAGTTTTCTATGATGTGTTTTGTGTACTATTGTTTGTCCGTTGGTCTTTTTCTTTTTGACCAAGGGGTATTCAGCTAAGTTATGAGTTTGAATCTTCCTCATTAAACGTGTTTTAACATAAAATATAATATTTTTACAGCACTGCTGTTAAGGATACCTGGTGCAATTTTACATTTAAATAAAACTATTGCGCTTTAGAGTAAAAACCACATCAGTTGTCGTTCTTTAATTGTAACATTTATTTTTAGGGAATAGTAGTGACAAATACATTAGGAAAGCGTAGACGTGCCTCTTCACCATCACTGACAGATGATTCGGTCATTAAGAAAATCAAAATTGACTGTGATAAACCTGATACTGAAGAAGAAAAGGATGACGAAAATGTTTCAAAACCTGTGAAAACCTCACCGACAGATAGTACGGGCATACAAATAACCAAAACAGAATATGATAAATCTGACACTAACTTGAAGGATATAAACCATGCAGAAAACATACCACAACCTGTAAAAATATCGCCATCACTGACGAATGAATCAGATCAAGACATAAAGGAAACTAATCCTGACTGCGATAAACCTGAAACTGAAGAAGAAAACGATGAATAAAATACTAGTCCAGTGACAATGAACGCCATACTAATTTCCAAATTGTACACAAGAAACTAAAATAAAAATAATACAAGACTAACAAAGGCCAGAGGCTCCTGACTTGGGACAGGCGCAAAAATGCGGCGGGGTTAAACATGTTTGTGAGATCTCAACCCTCTCCCTATACCTCTAACCAATGTAGAAAAGTAAACGCATAACAATACGCACATTAAAATTCAGTTCAAGAGAAGTCCGAGTCTGATGTCAGAAGGTGTAACCAAAGAAAAAAACAAAATGACAATAATACATAAATAACAACAGATTACTAGCAGTTAACTGACATGCCAGCTCCAGACTTCAATTAAACTGACTGAAAGATTATGATTTCATCATATGAACATCAGGCACAATCCTTCCCGTTAGGGGTTTAGTATCATACCATCATTACATATATGAGAAGAACATAACCCGTGTCATGCCAACAACTGTTTTTAGAATAAATGTGTTTAGTTCCGATGCAAAGACCTTATCAGCGACTCAAAATTAACGCCAAAATATGCAATCTTTAATGACTTGACAACAGTATCGTAATTATATCCCTTCTTAATAAGTCTATTCAAAGGTTTTGTAAGTTTTTGAGGTGAATACTGACACCTTTGTGCTTTATAAAGAATATTTCCATAAAAAATTGGATGTGAAATACCTGAACGTATTAGAAGTCTGCATGTTGAGCTATATTTACGAATGATGTCTTTATACCGATGATAAAATTTAGTAAATGTTTTGACTAGTTTATGATATCGAAAACCCTGGTGTAATAATTTTTCAGTAATACATAAATTTCTCTCGTTAAAATCTAAAACATTGTTACATACACGAGCGAATCGTACAAGTTGAGATATATAAACACCGTAAGATGGTGACAAGGGAACGTCACCATCTAAAAACGGATAATTAACGATAGGAAATGAAAAATCATCCCTTTTATCATAAATTTTAGTATTCAGCTTTCAATTAGTGATATAGATATCAAGATCGAGAAAAGGGCAGTGGTCATTGTTAGTATTAGCTTTATTTAAAGTAAGTTCAACAGGATAAATTTCATTAATATACATACTGAAGTCGTCAATATTGAGAGCCAAAATATCATCCAAATATCTAAAAGTATTATTAAATTTGTTTATCAGATGTTGTTTCGATGGGTCTTTGCTTATTTTTGTCATAAATTGTAACTCATAACAATACAAAAACAGGTCCGCAATAAGTGGTGCACAGTTAGTCCCCATTGGAAATCCGAACAAAAATGTTATCTAGTAAAAATTCAAGGGCATATATAGTATCAAAGCATGTCCAATTAACATAGTTTTTTTTTGTTTATTGCTACTAAAAAATGACCTAAAAGAGTTTGAACATATATATTCACATTCTGATTTTTTGAATGCCCATTTAATTAGGTGTGTGAATTTTTTCTTAATGAGAATGTGAGGCAATGTGGTATACAGGGTAGAAAAATCAAAACTTTGAACAGATTCAAAATCACCAATATAAGCATGCAATTTATCAAGTACTTCCAACGAGTTCTTGACACTCCAAGAGTAATTTATTCCACTATTTTCGAAGGCCTTATTTGAACAATTTATTATCAGGTTTTTAATTGTACCAAGTGTGCTGGTAAGAAGAATAGACAATTTAGTAGTTGAACAATGGCTTGAAGATGAAATAAATCTATATTTGTAAGGGGTTTTGTGTAGCTTCGGAAGCCAATACATAGTTGGGACTTTCATTGTATTTGGCTTAAACTGTCATTGTTTACATCTTTTCAGATAAATATTTCAAAGTTATACAGAATACTTCATGATAATGAAGATATATCAAAGGGACTATCAGCTAAATCACTAAATGCCAGGAAAGATGTCGCTACTCATGTTGCAACCGGAAGTAATAGAGGTTATTCTTCTCAGTATATTTCCACCTGTGCATCACTTTACAAAGCAGAATCTTTTAGGAGTTTAAAACTGAACAGTTGATATAAATGGGGTATGAAGCACATTGTTGAAATCGACGTTGCAAGTTTACCAGAAAACGTAACAATAATTGATTTGACAACAAATATATTAAGGAAAAAATACGAGACAAATGACAAAGAGGTAAATGAAAAGTTGCACAAATTTGCAGAAAGTCACCAGGAAGTTTTACTAGTGGGTAAGGTAACAGCTTCATGTTTAAAACTGATAGAATTCACCGGAGTTGAACCAGACTCTGACAACAGTTTTAGTGATTCTGATGATTTTGGGTTTAAATGTTTTAAAGTAACTGGATCAGTTTTCTAGACAATATTGATGCTGGTAATTTTTCAGATTAACCATAACTTCTCTTTGTCAAAGGATTCAATTTTAAGTTCGTTTAATACTTTTTTGATAATATTCTCGATATATTCTATGAATGAAACAAGAACAAGACTGTCACTATGCGTTTTGATGCCACTATGGTATCTGTCGCTCCCCTTTCATTCGGTATATCAAATATATGTATTAATGTGACACGTTCAACAGACGGGAACACCATTCTTTAATGTTTTGTTTTTGTTTTGCTTTACTCCAATTTAAGAAACTAAGATGTATCGTTTTCTTATCATTTGTCCAGATACAAAATGGATTGGGGTATTACTTAAATTTCAACTCTGTTCTAAGTAAACCGATGAAGTTTATTAAAAAAAGTCACTAGAAATACCAGCAAAGATTACCTTAAACGTATTTGGCAAATATTTTTTGACAATTTAGGACCCTCAATGCTCTTCCACTTTGTACTTGTTTGACTTTATAACTATTTTGATATGAGCGTGACTGATGTGTCTTTTGTAGACGAAACGCGCGTCTGACGTACAAAATAATAATTCTGGTACCTTTGATAAGTAATTGCAACAATGCAAAATTAACAGTGGTTTATACAGACACGCCAGACACACGTTTCGTCTACAATTGACTCATTAGTGACCCTCGAAATAAAAAAAGGAAGAAAACAAAATAAGGACCCTATCGTAAAACAAAGGCACACAAACAGAGATATGTACCGTGCAAAAATTTCGAACCGAACATTTTCGCTACCCATGTTTATAACTTATATGTTGGCACATCAAAGACGTACTGATAGAAAGAAAGAAAAACTCTCCAAAAGAACAAAAAAAGTTCATTCAATGTGCAGGCTATATATGTTACTTTATTGGAAGTACAATATAGAAAGTTAGTTACTACAAAATTATAGTCAGGATGTTGCATAACTACAATAACACAACATGCAGTGAGTGATAAACTGACAACTGTATATAAAAATATAATACAGAACTAAGGTTTTGATATAAAAGTACACATTTAACATCAGTATATTTTTTATTTAATTTTCTCTGCCCTTCCAACATGCAATTTAAAGAGTTATTTAGAATTGCTTTGTGTGTAACTATATATTCGTAGCATGTCATGCCGGAACTGTTGAAGCAAATGCTTTTTGTGTACTTATTGTCTAATTATACCCCCGCTTTGAAAAAAAGGGGGTATACTGTTTTACCTCTGTCTGTCCCTCCGTCAGTCCGTCAGTCCATCAGTCCGTCAGTCTGTCAGTCAGTCAGTCCGTCCGTCCCATGAATATTTTCGTCACATTTTTCTCAGGAACTACACTACCAGGATTTCTGAAATTTGGTTTCAGGCTTGATATAAGTCAGCTATACCGTGTGATGCGTTTTCAGATTCATCACTCAACAACTTCCTGTTTACCGAACACTTGTTTGATTTTACACATGATAGCCAAGTTGAAAATTTTTCGTCACATTTTTCTCAGGAACTACAATACAAGAATTTCTGAAATTTGGTTTAAGGGTTAATATAAGTCAGCTATACTGTGTGATGCGTTTTCAAATTCATCACTCGACAACATCCTGTTTACCGATCACTTGCATATTTTTACACAATTAATATTATCCACTTGCGGCGGGGGTATCATCAGTGAGCAGTAGCTCGCAGTTCACTTGTTATTTTTACTGGTCCAAATAAATTGTAGGTTGAATACTTATAAAACATAATTATGTAAGTGCCCGTTGAAAGGCAGGAAAATTGTACGTTTTTATATTATAACGGAATGCTGTTGTATACAGATCTTTTGGTTTAGGTTGTTTTATGTAATGTATCGTTTTTATTCTGTAGTTAGTCACCACTTCGATTTAATCATGTATATCTATCATATAGTCATTTTATAAAAATTTACTGTTTGCAAAAATATGAATTATTCTGTACTTGTTTTGGCTTTCGAACTTTTTCATCTGAGCGTCACTGGTCAGTCTTGCGTGGACGAAACGCGCGTCTAGTGTATTAAATTTTTAACCTGATACCTTTTGTTAACTATTATTCGTGGTTTTCTGTCTCCTATATGTTTTCCCATTCATTTATAATGTAGTCATGTTAAAGTTATATTTAACATTGCCATAAAAGCGGGAGGTTTGGCTTACCACAAAACCAGGATGAACCCACCATTTTTTTCTTAAAATGACCTGTACCAAATCAGAAAAATAGCCATTGTTATATTATAGTTCGTTTCTATGTGTTACATTTTAGTGTTGTGTTTCTGTTGTGTCGTAGTTCTTTTATATTTAATACGCTTCCCTCAGTTTTAGTTTGTAAACCGGATTTGTTTTTTTTTCTTTTTTATGAATTTCGAACAGCGGTATACTACTGTTGCCTTTATTTATACGTGAACAGTTTAGTGGAAGAATATCAGTGCCGAGGGTAACAAGCGTCTAAAATGTAACGCATCTACACTTTAGGACACAACAAAAGTAACAAGCGTATAAAATGTAACTCATCTACACTTAAGGACACAAAAAATTAAGAATGACGGAAAGAATTATTTTGAATATGATAATAAATTTCATTGATTACTAAAAAAAAATCGTTAGACTCGTGACTCGAGTCGAACGGACGCACAGACCAGAAATCCACAGTAAATGTATATGAAATAGCATACATGTACTTAAATAGTTATCCATAATATATATACATTGTAAATTTATATGTTAAATAATGTTGGAAAATCGAAAAGTTTTACTCTCGAAAATAGTTCTTGCAGTCTCTTGCATGTATTTATAAAATGTATTAGTATGTGCTGTTTATTTAATTCTAAAATAAGTAACTTATTTTTTCTTTTCCGAA
>CM034356.1:69222005-69232964 GCA_019925275.1 Mytilus edulis
TTGGATAATATACCACTGGCTTTTTAAGTGTACCTCAACCTGAGAGCATATTATAAAAATCTAAGTTATAATTAGGAATGTATGGTCGGTTCAAGGAACAAGAAGTTAATCTGATGTAGAAGTGAATAGATATACCTAGGACATCAGCGTTACCCTACAGGTATTCTTTGAGGAAACCTTTTCATGCGATGATCTTAATTCTTCAGGGCATTTAGTTACACATTTCAGTTATATATGCAGTGCACTAGGATCTTTATTGGGTTTAAATGCATTACAATCTTCATTTTAACATTTCAACAACATTTTGATGTCCTCACAGTTTGTGCGTTGCTTTTAATGCCCCCGCCCTAGCGGATGAGACGTTAAGTTTTATCCTTGTCCGTCTGAATGTTTGACCATCCGTTTGTAGTTTACCGTTCTCTTAATTTAGTTTTCGTTTCTGTTCTCGAACTTTTGTTTGCATCAACCAAATGTTATGAAACTTATGCACAATGCGTATTACAACAAAATGCAGATCAAGTTTGACTGTTCTAGAGTTATGCCCCTTTACAAATGAAAAAGAAAATGTTGAATATTTCGTTTTTGTTCTCTTGCTTAGTTTGCCTCAACCAAATGTCATGTAACTTATACACACTTATTACAACAAAACTCAGATCAAATACAAATTTGGTTAGCATTACTGTTACCATTCTTGAGTTATGTCCCTTTATAACTTGTATATGATTTGCAAGAGGGGCATCATATGTGTCCCATGGACACCTGTGGCGGATCCAAAACTCTTTGTAAAAAAAGGGGGGGTCGCTGACTGACCTAAAGGGGGTGAGGGGTCCCGCTTCAGTGATTCCTATATAATCAACCAAATTATTCCCACGAAAGCCCCCCCCCCCCCCCTGAATCCGCCTATGGACACATTCCCCATTTATTTCTTATTTACCTTACACCGTCCGATATTTGCCATATATTCGTACCACAATCTCTTGAGCCCCTTTCGGTTATTTGTTTTTTTTGTCAATCTTCAGAGGATTTTATGTAGATAGCAGAATTTTTTTTATATTTACTTTTTGGAAGTTTGCTGTTTGAGCGATTTAGAGCTTTGATAGATGGCATAGACGCTATTTTGAGTACTTACTGTATACACAACTCTGACTAAATGTCTTGTTTGACATGAGTTACAGTTTCTTTGATTATACCCCTTTTATTCACTTTAATTTCTTTAAATGCGCTACCATGGAAATGCGATGATGAATTAATTGTCTACACGTTTTTGTTCGTCATTCTTTTGAAACAATTAGAAACACTGACTGGTAAAAGTTTTTCTAACTGTTTTTCTTTAATCCGTAGGTACACTTCAGGTCAAGTGGAGATTTAAAGAAAACACAAACACCTGCCGTGATTAATTACAGTTGTAAGATAATAGCTGACCGTTAAACTATCGTTGTAAAGAATGCCGTCATTCACGATGATTCGTTTCGTATTGTTAGTAATCTATGGTGCGTACGCCCAAGGGTAAGTGATACCTGGTAAAGGGTCAGACGATGAACACTGTAATCTTAGGTTTTATGTTCTCTATGTTTCTGTGCGATTGCACCTTTGATAACAAACTTAACAATTAAAGAAAATGATACGTCTTGAACCTTGAATAAACCACCAGTACATGCGTGATAAAGTACAGATAAAGACATCGCTTGTATTTGACGATCAAAGAAAACGTTCCGGCTCATCACATAAAACGCAAAGTTTCTAATTTCTTAAGTTAATTCTAATTGTCATCATTAAATGAGTATAAAACATATATAAATCTGTACTGTTAAAACATTCAAAATGCCTCCCATGAGCCTGAATAAATCATTGCCAACTAGCTATTTTGTCAGTTCAAGTACGAATATGATGCTGGTCAACGAAGAAAAAAACTGACTTATTATACAGGTCATACATTTCTATGATATATATAGATTCCACCACTGCATCGAGTGTAATACGATATTTATCTACTCGAGACAGTTAAATTTTCAAATTTAAAACGCGAGGCTCGCCGAGCGTTTTAAATATTTAAAATTTAACTGTCGAGAGTGGATAAATATCGTATTGCACGAGATTTGGTGGTGGAATCTGTTTCTCTAATAATTTTTAAACGATATGCAGACACTCTTATTCCTTCTTTTCGAACGACCTGCAAACAGATGTGTTCTTCCTATGCGACGTCATCAGGCATGGTCGCCTTTTTTCATGACGTCACAATAGGAATTTAGGAGGAAAGCAAGCAAATTTAACGTCATAATCGAATTTTGACCAATGAACATCCGAGATCAAGTGAACCACACGTTGATTAAATAAAAAATAATCGACGAGTCAGGAAAAGGACAAATCGAGTAAGAATTGGAGAGGTATAGATTATAACATGCCCTTTTCCATATTGGCCACGGTATCATCCCGATATGGGTCGAGGGATGATACCAGGGCCAATATGGAAAAGACATGTTTATATAATCTTTTTATCACATATTTAATTTCTGCAGAAAAGAGAAACACAGGTCAATTATAACAATTTAATGAAAGATAAAAGGTAAAATCTTAAACATTTTATCACAAACGTGTCGTTAAGGACATAGTGACGTCACGTCATTTAGAATCAGGGCACAATATCAATATGGTCTTTTTTGCCCCGGGCAATTTTGAGGTTATTGCATATGCAAAACCAGACGTATTCGTAACAAATATGTGATAATATCAGATTATTACATGACATTTTTCATATAACATGTATTATCAGCCCTAGGTTCAATATCAGCCAAGAGCCGCATGGCTCGAGGGCTGATATTGACCGAGGGCTGATAATACATGCGATATGAAAAATGACATGTTATGATCTTTTTATCATATGCTTCAACAGTAGAGAAAAAAAACCAGATTCATATATTGATCCTTTTACGTGGTTCTCGAAGTTTAAAGAGTAAAAAAGTTCACAGCCGTCGGGAAAAAAATATGATACATTCAATATGAAAATTTTTCTATCGTATGCCTCAACAGAGAGAGAAAAAAAAACATTTTTAATGGACGAATCGACCAAATAATAATTCAACAATATACGTAATGATCATTGTTTGGAAAAGTCAACTTTTTAAAGAAGTTAACTTTTTAAATTATGTTTCAGAAAAACTTAAAAAATGCATTTATTAAATAATTGCTTTTTTTTTTTTTTTTTTTTTTATTATTTTAAACAAAATACTTTCCAGTATCCAAATAATTGTTTTGTACACTACTTTGTAATGTTTTTCACTGAAAACGTAGCATTGAGGTGTATTTTCCGGAATTAGCCGAGTATTACCGGAATGCCATGTGATAACGTTACGGAAAGGCATGTGATAACAATCGAAGCATGTGATAAACTTTTCATATCAGCCCGCTAAGCACCAATTCGAAAAATATGGAATTTACGTCAATTTAATGCTATTATCATACGGTAAAATTTATATGTTATTTAGTCGAAGTATATGATAAAAGTATTTACACTAAATCTGTTGGGTGCGTTCTGATTGATATTTTTGTTTGGGAGGATTTATGTTTTAGTTGTGATTGGCTTTGAACTAGCTTACTGTAACTGCGGTTACTCTGGAATATGTTCTTTGTATATTTTGTCTATTAACTGCTTATAAATCGAGCTTTCCAGTTTGTATAATATAGGTTGTGCTGTTACTCCTCTGATCCAGGTTGAGGATGATTCAGAGCTTAAAATATATAGAAATAAGAAGATGTGGTATAAGTGCAAATGAGATAACTCTCCATCCAAGTCATACTTTGTAAAAGTAAACAATTATAGGTCAACGTACGGTCGTCAACACGGAGCGAGCCTTTGCTCACACCGAACACAAAGCTACAAAGGGCCCAAAACATGTTTACCCCTAGCATAGAATTTGTATGTGCCAACGAAACTATGCATTTGTTTACCGTGAAATATCAAAATTATGAACATCAGTTGTAGCCTTCTAAATATTAGAATGTTTTAAACTTGTTTAAAATAAATAGACACCTACACAGTAAACATAATTTTTTTATAAAAATGGAATCTAAATGTATAAAAACAGATAAATGTATGTATATCCGATCACTGTGCTACATTAGTTTTTAAATCAGAAAATTAAATATTATAAATTTGAACTAACAATACGTTTAAAATTTACATCCACGTGTATTCCATTGTTTGTTAGGGAGCTACCATTTGATTTTTATGGGGGGGGAGGGGGCTAGGATGAAATTTGAAAAAAATAGGCAGGACAGGAGTTTTGAGTAAAAAAAAGGCAGAATGAGACAATTGCCAAAAAAAAAAAGTCAGGACGACAATTTAGATAAAAAAAAAGTCAGGATAAACTAAAAAAAAAAAAAAAAAAAGCAGGACCAAACAGAGTGAAAAATAAAAAGGAAAAATGCAGGAATTTTTTTTTCACCCTAGCCCCCCCCCCCCCCCAATAAAAATCAAATGGCAGCTCCCTTAGCAGCGTGTGGTTGCACTTTTCGTCACTCATTCCAGCCATCAGATATAACATTCAGTTACAATTGTGGATTTCACGTGTAGCATATGTTAAACAATTATAACCATTTAGAAACTCATTAAAATTGGTCACGTGAACAATATAATTATTTGGACCTTCAAACAGATTATATAATCTGAATGGTATTTTTGAACGCTGTGTTTTTTTGAAACTGTCTATAAATGATAAAATTAGTCAAAATCAATTCCATGCCAACCCGAAGACAAAGAAACACATAAAACAAACTCAAAGACTCAAAGAGGAACACGGAAAGTCATATGAAATGACTCAAAGAGGCACACATATATCTAAAGAGGAACAAATTTAAAGAACTTAATTGACCAAAAAGGGAACACATTAAAACTTAAATTACCTAAATGGAGCACATAAAACAACTTAAATGACCCAAAGATCTTCACACATAAAAACGTTTTCTACGATTTAAAAAGGAACACAAAATTAAACCAACTAAAATGGCTAACAGAGAAACACATAAAACCAAATTTAATAACTCAATGTGAAACACATAAAACAACTGAAATGACCCAAAGAGGAAAACATAAAAACAACTTCAATGACTTAAAGAGGAACACATAAAAACAACTGAAATGACTTAAAGAGGAAAATATAACAACAACCATAATGATAAAAAGAGGAACTCACGAAAACAACTACAATGGCTTAAAGAACAAACTAAACAACATAAATAATTCAAAGAGGAACACATAAAAACAACTTAGATATATCCCAAAGAGGAACACACAAAAAACAACTTAACTTACCAAAAGGAAAACTCACAAAACAACTGAAAACCAAAGAAGTAGACATATAAGCAACTTTTATGACCAAAAGAGGAACACATTAAATCAGCTTAAATGACTCAAAGAGGAACACATTAAATCAGCTTAAATGACTCAAAGAGGAACATATTAAATCAGCTTAAATGACTCAAAGAGGAACACATTAAATCAGCTTAAATGACTCAAAGAGGAACACATTAAATCAGCTTAAATGACTCAAAGAGGAACACATGGAATTTTTTTTCTCACAAATAGGAACACATAAAACTATTCAAATGACTCAAAGGGGCACTTGAAACAAATTAAATGACATAAAGAGGAACACACAAAAACACTTAAATAACTCAAAGGGGAACACATTAACAGAAGAAATGACCCAAAAGGGAACACATAATAACTACATAAATGACCAAAAGAGGAACACATAAAAACAAGTTAAATTACCTTAATTGCTTTCATTGTTTTACTACAATTTTACAACAGAATAGATGAACCTCGTAACAATTTGATGAGTCAAGTCTTATTAACTATTTTTACAGTTTGCTTTTGTGTTTTACTGTTAGGTGAGTGTTGTACACCCACAAACAAGTTTATAGCCACACCACATTATTTATATACCTGTTTCAAAGTCCGGGGTATGAAATTCAGTGGTAGTCATTGGTTGCTGTCTGTTATATGTGTTTTTTGTTTATAAATCATTCTGTAGGCTTTTTTGTTTGAATTGTTTCACATTTTGACATGACATACCCCAGTAGTCTTTAAAAGTTGACTATAGCAAATTGAATAATTCTTTCATTGGGATTTATATTGATTTTGTTATATCAGAAAATAAAATAAAACTAAATATTGCACTAAATTCAGTAGATGTTGGATGCAAAATGATTGATATTTGAGTCTTAGATGCATTTTTTTTATTAGTTGTTCTTGGCTTTTAACTAGCTGTCAGTAACTGCAATGACACTCAAATCTTAACTTAGTGTCCTTTTTGATGTTGGAATGTATAAATACCTGGCTACTTGTCTTTTTGTTAGATGTATCTCTGCATTCTATCCATCTTATGAATTTACCCCTTTTCAACGGATTTTTTAAGTTTGTGCTTATGTTATACTATAGTATAACTACACTGTCCCAGGTTAGGGGAGGGTTGACACCTTCAAATTAGTTTAACCCTGCCACATTCTGTATGTGCCTGTCCAAAGTCAGGAGCCTGTAATTCAGTGGTCACTTGTTGTATTTCATATTGGTTGTGTTTATTTATTATTTTCTACATAAATCAGGTTGTAGTTTTCTCATTTTAATTGTTTTACATTTGTTATTTCAAGGGCTTTTATTGCTGACTATGTGATATGCATTATGGATTTTGCTCATTGTTGAAGGCTTTATAGTGACTTATAGTTGTTAATTTCTATGTCCTTTGGTCTCTTGTGGAGAATTGTATCACTGACAATCATGCCAAACCTTCTTATTTTTTATTTTATATTAAACAGGATGATTTTTGTGAATTCCAAATTACAATATTGCAACTTACATGTATTCACCTCTTTTTTTCTATGTAGATATTTTTTCTTATCAATTTCATCATAAGAAGGTGAAAAATCCACAAGAATTCAAATGAAATAAAGGAATAATTTGTCTGAAGAAAAGAATGCCCCCTCTCTGACTGTATTTTTCTAAGTTAAAAAGGGGCATAACTCTTAGAGTAAATGACTAAATGACTCACTGCCAAAATTCAAACTCTTGTCTGCACATTGTGGCTCAAGGTTTTGTGTACCAGTATGAGTTTCATCAAATTTGAATGATGCAAACTTATGTATAATAGGTGTGGGAACAAATATATTTTTTTTACATTTTCCTTGTTATAAAGTGGAATAACTCCAAAACAATAAGTGGCTTACTGCTCAAATTAGAACTCTGTCTGTGTGTGAGTTTTGGTTCTTAGCATTGTGCTTGAAATTGTGAAATTTGGATGAATAAAACTTAAGAAAGAGTACGGAAAAGAAAATGGGATTGACAAAAGGATAACTAGACAACATTTAATGCACCCTTCTTCAGCAGCAGGCGCAAAAACAGGAGTTAATGATTTTCAAGCATGCACAATATATTAAGTGCTCATTGATGAAACTGTTTCAGTTTTTGTAAAACATGACAATTTCCAAGTTGACAACCCATCTGTAACATACAAAAAAAAATATTCTAATATATTTTTTAATTCTTAATTACAAGTATAATAAAGTTTTTTTTTAACATATTGCACACAAGTGGCATGAAATATCACATGACTATATAAAACATACTAACATTTTAAATTCAGTTCTAATAAAATAAGAAAACACAAGCAGTATTGTGACATATTCTGCCGCCTCATTTCAAAAGGTGCCAGAGATTTTCCTGATAGAAATTCTGAAGTTTTTAAATCAGAATAAGATATTGCTTCTGTAAAAAAAATTATACAAATCTGCTGAAACATGAAACAATAGAATGTTAATCGTCAAAATAATTTGTAATCAGTATCCCTTTGAAACAAAGATGTAAAGGCATAAGGCTAGTATGTTAATATCAAGAAGTACTACAGAGTATATGCAAGCAAAGTTCATTCAAATAAATCAAACCTGATAATGAAAAAGATCCTTTTAAATTTTAAAAAATTTAAAATATTTTGTACATTCTTGGTTTTTAATTAAACAAAATCTTGAATCCAAATCATTTCCAGAACTTAGCCATGGGCAGTTAATATAAACCTTTTGTATGTTGCTTATTAATTGTCTGTTAAACAAAACATATCAAAACAAATCTAATTTTTTCTGTAAACACAGTAGCAAAATATCAGGCATATGATTAATTGCAAAACAACTATATCTACAAGGATGAAGCACAATAATACTCAAAACAAGTAACTGTGACTCATACAACTGTGCCCAAAAATATTAATCTCGTGTATGAAATACAGTCATCAAACCATTATTAAATCATTAAGAGTAGATTCTCCAAATTGTTTATTTTAACATGCTGGTAAAATTTCATTGAAATATAAACATCAATCTAATTCTTATACATATAGTTACAAGGGAGATAATCACATGAATATAGAAGCCCAAAGATAGCACACCAAATTTTAAGTTTTAGTGTGACAATGTCACTATCCATAGTTTTCTGAGTTTTTATACAGTATTCAGCCTTATTCTAGGCTTATGTTTTTTTTATATAGATACTATAAGTTTAAATAATATATTTATATCTATACTTAAGTTATAAAATAATACAAATTAGCTGTAACAAGTAACATATGACTAAACAAGAGTTGTGATGACAAATTTTAGAACTTACAAGGGTCAAAGTTTAAAGTTCAAAGGTATATAAATTCAAACTATTCTCTGCATGGTAAAACCCATTATTCAAAGATAATGTTATATGTAGCCTCTTTTAGTCATTATCTATTCAAAGTATTTGGCACACCACGTAAATGATATTTCTCTGGTGTTGGTCATAATTTGCTCAGTTGTAGAGAGAAAAAAAGTCATCATTGTTTTTTCTGGCAGTAGTGTTCACTTCATCTGTGTCACAAATAAGTTTGGGAAATCACAAACAATTGAAATTAAAATGATTTTATTCAGTCACAGTGTTCATATGGGACAAATTCATAAAATAATCAGAATTTATAAAAGATTGCTAAAAATACAAAATTTATACAAAAAAATCTCCATAAAAACTAAAATTGATAACAAAATACATGAAATTTATAAGAGTCAAGTACATATATGTATTCATATCTAAAATATCAACAATATTATTCTATAATAAAGTAACTAAAACAGTATTATTCTATTTCAATCACTTAAAACCAATATTTGAAATAAAATAAACACAAAATAAATAAATACAAAATTCTGTCATTATCAAATATTCACACAAATCCAGAATAAAAATTTCAGGTCAAAATTTGTCATGTAGTCCTTGAATATTGTCTAATGTCAATGTATACTTGGAATGTACAATTTTAAAATAGTTCCCATGGCAACTGTTTACTTTAATACTTTCATATTTTTCAGTGTTTTTTTTGTTGTCTTATCAAGTTTACCCCAGATTATTACCCATCTTTTATATGTTCTTCTGAAAAAAGGCAAAACTTTGTTTCACCTCAAATTAGTATTTTTTACAAATGAGCATCAACTATTTGAAACTGACATGACAATCAATTAGCAGAACAGGAAGACATTCTTTGATCTCATCTTTTTTTTTTTACTTTAACAAACAAGCCACTTATATTACAAAAATTGGAGTCACAACATTAACAGTACTGATGTAAATAGTCTTCTGTCTTTTGTCCTAATTCTGATGTGACTAACTTAGATAAATAAAACCCACTAATTCTTAATATAGACTATTATAGGACACTATTACGCTATTCTTTCATTAAAACTGAATCTAATTTATTAACTTTATAAAATATATAGGACACCATAACACATGACAACATCAAAATCTTTGACAAGACGTCAAGATATTTCATTTGTTGTCTACTTTTTACATAAGTATTTATTTGACTCAAAGACTACCAATACATGACAAAAATACTGGAAATCACAACACCTTACAACATCAAAATCTTAAGACTAGATTCAAGATATTTCATTTATTGTCTAATTACAAAACAATGATTAATTTGACTGGTGACTGACTGTTCTAAAAATGGACTATAAGTCACAATAATATGTACAATAGGTAATGCACTTATGAAGTTTATCAAATCTATTGTCAGATCCAACACAATGTCACCATGCATGTGTCGGTGTAAATTGACGATTATTTATCTTACTTAAGGAGTTGTTTCCCTTTGACAAAAAAATTGTGATTTGAAAATGGATTTTGAAAGATAAGGCAAGGTGATAAAACAATTTTTTTTTAAAATCAGAACCCAAGTTTCCAGCAATTTTGTTTTTGTTTTGTAAAAACCACAATAAGTCTTTTAAAACACACAGCGAAATATATGAATAATAGATGTTTTGTATTACTATTGCAACATCTGTACCATGAAACCATTAAAATGTTTAAATTTCAACATTGAATTAATCAATATAAAATATGCAATAGCTTTACATTTGATGCAATAATAATTCACTGAATGTCATAAAAATCATTTATAAACCAATGTTTACATTCCTTGAACAAAGAAATTAATTCTTCAAAAGCAGGAAACATATTTTACTATCTAAGGATAGTACATTTATTTAACTATTTGATGTTAAGCCTAAAGAGTAAATTGAGATAAATTATGCAAAAAACTAAAACAAGATAAAGGTAAATTTATTTTTTGATCCTAAGAATGTAAATATTGATAATGCACATGCACATTTATTTAAACTACAAAGAAAGTGAAATGCTCAATCAACTGTCATCTAGAAAGTCCTTTATTATATTGGATTACCTGCTTTATCTATAAACCAAAATTGTAATTTTTCATTGTTGTTCACAAAGGTATTGAGTGAAGAGGCTATCAAGCATACTAAGTGCATAGTTACCTAAAATGTAAGCACACATTGTTGTAAATCATCAATGAAAATGATTTAATGAAGAACTTTAAACCATCTCTTTTTTTGGCCATTTGTTATTTATTTCTCTCAAATTTTCAAATCTAA
>CM034356.1:69233064-69288115 GCA_019925275.1 Mytilus edulis
AGAACATCAATATATTATTCACTACACTAAACTATAATTGAGCAAAATAACATTTCTATTGAAACATTCTTTGGAAGCACTTGAAATCAGAAATAAATACAACTTAGCACTTATTGTATACCTGACAATACATATATCTCTAAATTCATTAACATCAAATGACACCATTGAAAGACAGATTAATAGTTTCTACAGTAACTAAAAGCATTGTATCTGATCAGAAACAACATTTAAAATAGCATTATGATTGTGTCAGTTGACAATACTTGGATTTGTTACTCTCTTGAGGTTTAAATCAACTTCTCAAGGTCGTCAACCATTGATATTCTGTCTTCCAGACTTTGATAACAGTCTGACTGTACTATGATGTGTAACCTCTATTTCAACTGGAGAAGACTGTTCCCATGGTTCTCCATCTACCTGCATTGGCACTTTTCCTTTCAGTATAGTTATCTGTTAGGAAAAGAAAGTCGTAATTACAATTGTGTTCATTATATGTATACCTTTCTTGCCTTTGTCCATTTACAAATCTCTATGACAAATTAAAGAAACAGGGTTCCAATGTTACCTGCCAATGCACATAATTCATATCTTTCCAAGGGAAATAACTCCAATATATTTAATTATGTAGATTGAATGTTCACTGCTAATTCATTTATGTTGTGTCCAAGGGCAATAACTCCAATATATTTAATTATGTAGATTGAATGTTCACTGCTAATTCATCTATGTTGTGTCCAAGGGAAATAACTCCAATATATTTTGTAGATTGAATATTCCCTGCCAATGCAACATACTGTGGATTTATTATTTAATCGTTGGATACCAATTTTCTTTGGTTTTGTGGATACAGGTGAACCACAAATTCAAATTTTCAACAAATAACATATCCAGAGATTGACAAAACCACGAAATCAAATATTCATGAATATTGCAGTTTGAAGCAATCCAGGAAAATTGAAACCCATGAAAATAAATGAATCCACAGTATTTTATCTGTCCAAGGACAATAACTCCAATATGTTTTTGTAGAATTGTATGTGTGAGAGCAAATACGAAATAAATCTGACGAACACATGAATATTATCTATATTTCCAAGGGGAATATCTCATTTGAAAAAAGCTAATCAGCTCTAATTTTTGAACTCACCAAGGACATTGCAGAGCACTTGTGAGACCATTTGGACAAACACACAAATTTAATTAATAATTCCAAGAGGCAAAATATCTTTCAAAAAAAATCCTGTGGATTTCATATTATTGGTTGGCTACCATTTTTTTTCCATTTTCATGGATATAGGAAAACCTGTATACAGGTAAGACATACATTATCAGAATTAGACACCTATGTTGTATGTATAGTAAAGCTGATTTGTTATCACAGTTTTAAATTGAAAACATCAAGATAATTCAATCTGTTTGAGATGAAAACAAAAAAGTTTCAGAGAAATACCTGGATTGTCTTGCCAGATAGGAAGTTTTTGAAAAAGTGTTGAAATTTTTTTTTTAACTGTTTAAAAAGCATGTTGAAAATTATGAGTACACCCTTGAACCCCTCCTCCTTTATTTATGAATTCAATACATGTGCATACATTTCTATTTTGATTTTCATACAACGTATAAACATACCTTAACTTTCTTTGCCTGACCCAATCTTAGTGGCTGTGCTAAGCCCACTTGTAACTGTGCTATGTGGAATGAAGAATACAGTCCCATTACTTCTAACAAGCCATCATTGTAACTACAAATGACAAACAAATGTATAAAATAAATAGTATTTAATTTATTTATGAACAAGAATGTGTCCTAAGTACACGAATGCCCCATCCACACTATCACTTTCTATGTTCTGTGGACCTTGAAAATGGGATAAAATCTCTAATTTGGCATTAAAGTTGGAAAGATCATATCATAAGTAAAATGTGTACTAAGTTTCAAGTTGATTGGACTTCAACTTCATTAAAAACTACCCCACCGAAAACTTTAACCTGAAGCGGGACAAACGGACGAACGAACGAACAGACGGACCCACAGACCAGAAAACATACTGTCCATAAATGGGGCATAAAAATAACATAATAAATTGCATATTTAGAATATACTACTTTCTATAGCAATGTCATAATCAATTGTAAGTTAGAGAAAATTCTTTAATAATCAAGAATCGAAAACATTAATCATCAGAAGTTTAAATAAAATTGTTAAGTTCCACCAAATTTCCCTCAATACTAATTTATTATGCCGCAGCATTAGGCCAATGTTGGAATTCAAATAGGAACACTTTAACCTGTAATCAATTCAAAAGTTTAAAAGTCAATGGAACATGGCTGAGGGTGTAGGACTAATATTTCTAAGATATCTCCATGGAACATGACTGAGGGTGTAGGACTAATATTTCTAAGATATCTCCATGGAACACAGATGTGCCAATGCTTATACAACTGCATACCAAATATCATTGTTTTACCACTAGTGGTACCCCTTTAAATGGCATAATCAGAAAGTGTAACAATTACATATAAATTAGGCAAAAGTTTCGAAGTAAATGGACCATGACTGAGGGTGCCAGGGCTAAATAATCTCCATGGAAATGAGATGTGCCAATGCTAATATAATTACATACCAAACATTAAATACTATAATTTCTGGTTCCCCTTAAACAAGTTTAACCTTTTGAATCACAAACTAGACATAAAAAGTTATTGACCTCACTCCCCCTCAATGTTAGGCTATGTAAAACCATTATCAACATATTTCTATCTGATTTATGTGTAAACTTGGCCTCTGACTAAAAAACTTTATATGAAAGTCCTTCAAACTTTTATTTAGTTAGGGGGTTATATTAGCCAATTTAATAGTATTTAAGTAAAGAACAGAACAGTTTTAGCTTCTAAATTGTATTCTAGTAGCAACTATGAAGTACAGATTTTCTTCACGCTCTCACCGTAACTATTTTGGATTTATACGTACTATATGAACTTCCGGTTTAAAGAAATACAACTTTCCCAGTTGTTATTCTTGATTTTGACTTATTTTAACACTCCTTTAGTGTCTAGAATCATTTACAATCATTTTCAACTTATACTTTAAGATAGAAAACAGGTTTCTCCACGAAAATACCGCTAGCGATCACACAAGATTTGAAATAATCGAGTTCCATAAGACATTTTCAAGCAGTTACAAAATTTCTTTTGATGAATTCTGGTAAGAAAGGGGGATGTGGACATTATAAGCCTGAGTATGGTAACGTGGAATAAACAAGCAACAGTACCAATCAACAGACAAACATGCACTAAATACTTCAAATACCCAGACTACATTGGGCTAGGTCATAGACTGAAACTGCTTCAGCTCCAAAACAAATAAAAAGTGCACTCAACAAATCTCACAATTATTAGTAATACTCTGAATCAAAAGTAGTAAATAGAACCTGACAGATTCAATCTGATAACACAAATAGTGCACTTAAAAATATAAACAAAAAATATCAAATTCAATGCTAATAATGTCATTTTCTTGGAGAGAGCTAATTGAATAAGCCAATTTATTTACAAAGATGTTGGGAAGAATACTTCAAGATAAAAATATGCAGTTTAAAATTCCCATTTTCTCACCCTAGAATCATGGGAACTAAAAAAACAACAGCTTGCTAGAAATAATGACAGATTAAGGCTGATTCTAGTGCTAAATGTTTACAACTTTGATTCTGTTTATCTTAAATTATTTACATTTAAAAGCATTTACATGTTTATTTGACAATCTTTGTTACAGATATTTTCTGTGTCACTCAACATTCTGCATCAGAATTGCTATTTAAAAAAACTTGTACTTCAACATAAATTAATGTACTTCATCTGCAACTTTGCAAAAATTCCATCCAAAGAAAAACTTGAGAGTTTAAGGATATTGTGCATGTGATCCTAGATACCTCCCCCTCCCTCATAGCATAACTAGCAGTACTTGGTAACTATTAAAATTCAAATTTAGCTGTATAAATGTATATTGGTGTACAGAAAAGCGTTTAGTTAAAAATGTTTTGTCCTGCCTCAGTAAAAATAAATAAATGTTTTCACTTTATGTTGACATTGGATTATTCTATATAGCCACCTTTAAAACAGCAGCCTCTAGCTTGTTGTATAACTTGACTCATTCTGAAGAGTAACAAATATATATTTCTTCCAGATTGATAATTGATTTGTTAAAATCCCTTTTAAAGAGGACTTTTTCACTTCTTCAGGGTAAAAAAAACGTTAGTCAGACAACCTCGATTAATCCATTGTGAAGTCAGTAACAAATTTAAACACATGATAAAGCATCTTTTTAGAACAGACAATTTTGAAGTTCGTGATTACTAACCTTGGAACTGCCAATCTGCCATTTTCCGTTTCTGTTCCCCATGGTTGACAGCCTCCTCCCCAGCTAGGAATGTTCAATATAACAACACCTTCAATATCTGGTAAATGTAATACTCTCCCATCTAACTCCAACTAAAAACAAAAGCAAAGAAGACGGTATAAGTTGGGACTAAATTTCATCATAATTATCAGTTACCTTTTCTAGGTTTTACTGCTGTCCTAAAAAAACATTATAGGCTAAGAGACTGTTACATTGTACAAAATTAATGCTTTTTCAACTCCGTCCAGGGGAGTCAAACAAATTATAATTTTATATTTTGTTTTCAGGTCAATGTTGTCCACCTTAAACCAAGTTTATAAAGTTGCCATCAGGGAATTTTAATTGAAACTCTTAATTCTGTTTTAAAGGGGGAAATCCTCCAAATTGCACAACAAAGGTTCAAAGTCTGATCCTCTTGAAATATAGAATAAGATGAGAAAATGAGTCAAACTAGGTATGATTCATTCTTATTTTGATATGCAAATGAAAACTTTTTTGTTCTGCCTTCTGATCTGTTTTGCATTGTGTGTGTTGCCTACAAATGTTATTTTATCATCACAGAGACTTTTAATTATATTCAGTACTGTACTTAACAAGAGCCAAATCTATTTTCCTTATACAAATGACGTCATAAAGGCGTGCATAGTTGACGATTTTTTTCCTGTGACGGACCAACTCGAAAGTTTGTATAAAAGATAATTCTAAAGAACATATGATGTCTTTAAGGTGGTACCTAACACTACAGGGAGATAACTCTGTAAAATCAGCTAAACATTTTAATTACGTTGTGTTGTAAGGGAATATTAAGCTTCTCAATGATCAAAATTAGTGTTTGTCAAAGTGCTATATAACCAGTGTATTTTTTCTGATAAATTGGTTGGTTCAAATTTTTTGTCAAAGGGTCAAAGTAAATGCTATGTCAAAATTTTATGAAAATTAAACGAGCCAAATTAATTTTAGTGAAAGTGTTGGATACCACCTTAATTGGACATAAATTACTAGTTCATTCTTTTGGTTTATTTTTTTTTGGTAATTGCATAAAAAAAAATTATCAACAGAATCCATCTAATTTGAACAACTTTAAAATGTCCTCTTAGAAAAAATTAAATATCTGTTTAAAAACATATGCTAAAAATGAAAAAAAAAACAACCCCACTTGATGCTGTATTAGTAATATGGAAATGGTAAAGAGATTAATCTAAAATAGTTACACCCAGTTTATATTGTATAAACCCACCTTAATTTTCTTGTGAAGGTTACAGCACTCTCTTCCTACAACATCTTTGGTACCAAATGCTAAATAACATAACTGAAAAGAAATAAAAACTGTAAAAATAAACAAGAAATGAGCTGTCAAATTGAAAGCAAACTTGGTTTTCCTTATTTTGTTTTGAAAGGTGCTTTCGTGCCTTTTAACCTGCAACATTCTACACTTATTTCAAATCAATCAAGGAACATTACTCCTGAACAACAAAAAATGAAAATCAATGATATTAAACTTGCCCTTTATTTTGTCATCAGTAACAGCATGTTCAGATTTTAAAAGCATTGGCTGAAAAATAAGTATAATTGCACAGATATAATACAAAGTGCACATTTCCAATATATCAAGGACCATAACTCCTGAATAGCAATCAACATTATCAAACATTACCTTCAGTTTGTCATCAGTAACAACATACTAAACTTATAAGGGCACTGGTTCAACAGTTCATAAGTAACTGCAGTGAAAATATATATCAAGGACCATAACTCCTAAACAGTATAAGACAAAATCATTAATATTAATTTTGATCTTTTTTATGTATTTATCATCTAACATATTTTTTCAATGAACCTATCAAATGATGCTGTTCAAATGTTTTATCTTTAAATTTCATACTACTATGCTGCTTGTTGACATATTGATTATTTATAGCTGATTCTAAAGGTACCAGTCTTGTATTACAACTCCAGTTTCAGGTGCATGTCAAAACATGGAGGGAACACGGAGGGAAACAAAATAGTCCATTTTTTTCTGTACTCAATTTTTTTCTATTTGATTATAGGTTTTTGCTGAATTAAAACATATATATAGATTCAAAAAAAAATCTTGCATCTTTTTGGGGATATCAATCCGGGAAAGTGGAAGGATATCATGTTTTATACCGGAAGTGGTGTGGCCTTGTAAAAACAGCAAACAGAAAGTAGAAAAACAATGTTTTGACTTCAGTGTTACGTAACTTTTAATTCTACGAGGCATGACACACATTTTTTCTCGACTAAATCAAAATTTCACATTAGTACATACATGATATGAACATGAATTTTTTTTTTGTATGTAGCATTTTTTATTTTCAAAGATCAGCTGTTTTGCACGTAAGCCTATGGAGCAGTCAATTACAAGACCTAAATGGACTGGTACAGGTGAAAAATTTGACTTCTCCTCAATTTTAACAAAAGGAATAATTGAGTAAGCTGAATATTTCAAAAAGATCACAGACTGGAATTAATATACCAGTACATGAACACTTGAAAAATTGGATCATTCAAATTAAAGAATTAGGCCATCTGTTTATATATATATTTTTTTGTAACTTCAGGATACCATCTAAAATTTCATGATGGTTTTCAATAACAACTTCTGCATTAGAAATATGTGCTATCAGTATGAACATTAATTATGCTGTACCCTACTGCATGGTGTCAGATCTTACTCCTGATAAAGTGTTGATATGTAGGTAACATATATATCAGGTGACTGTAATGTTTTAACACTTGATGCAAAAACTTTCTTCATGTTAAATCTCAGTCATCAAGCTGTGTTAGACTATGGGGATAATACATAGTTTTGTAATTAAGCATGATATATAGGGTGTTATTGATAATAAAACACAGCCTGTCTGACAATTACTGAATAATTTGCCTTAGGTATACCAGTATACACAGGACAGGTTTATAACATACTGTAATTATTTTAACAGTTATGAATATTTGAAGGGTTTGGTTCATAAAAAAAAATTGCATACTAAAAATTTGTTTTTCTTAAAAATGATATGCCATAGCTATTCTTATCAATAATATCAAAGTCCTATTTGTTTGAGGCCCTTATGTTTTCATGCTCTCTTTTTTTAAAGACCGGGGATGACCTAGAAAATTTTACACCCCTACAGCAATTAAACCTATTTGGATATGGGCGGTCTTTAGATAGATAAGAAATGGAATAAACAGCTGATGGTGATAATGTAAACAATAACACATGTTGAATAGACAAGAAATAAATGTAAATAAAATATTTTACTGTACACATTATTTACATATTTAATTTCCAGATTAAATATATATATAAAGAATAAAAATAACAATTAAATAAAATCAATCCACTTTCTTTATTTTTTTTGTCATAACTCCAAATTTTTTTGTCATACAAATTCATATTTTTATGTAGTATTTTATAGTTTAGAAAACTGTCTTGTCTATCAAAATTGTGGTCACAGATAAATGGAGTTTATTTGTCTTTTCCATATATTGTTCCTATAAGAGTAAGATGGAGATTTATAATTTTTCTTTCCTTTCATGCTTCTTGGTGCATTTCTCCTTTCAGGATTCCAAATAGATGTAAAGCCTCTGTCCACATTTTCATTCCAGTGACAGACAGCTAAACAGGCTCGTGTATTATAATTTGCATCACTAAACACAATTCTCTTATCCTGAAACATGTTCATTGTATTGTTAAAACTTTCGACATATGATGTATCACGTGCAAGAACGAAATGATCTGGACTTTTGAAAATTACAGATTTATGGATTACACCTAGAAGTAGTTTTTCTGCTATAGGTTTATTGATGGTTGACCTTTTAGGTTCATAATTTAAATCCCTTTTGCATCTGGAGTCTGGGTGACATTTAGTATGGTTGTTTTTGTAATGTTCCACAACATTAATCAAAAGGTCCTTCAGCTCTTTAGGATTTTGTTCGCAATTACGAATTGCCCAATGAAAGTGGGTGGCTACTGATTCTACCTTGTCCTCAAGCTGTTCAGACCACGTTTTACCTTGTAAATATTTAGGTCCAGAGGAAACTTTTTTCATTGCACTTTTCACTGCTTTTATTCCATGCCATGAATCATTCTGGTTTACTACTCCAGATTCACGTACCAACTTGTTTATACTCATGTTCCTGTCATGTGAATGAATACCCACTTTTACATCATTATCATCTAAGTACTGGTATATTCTTTGAGTTCCAAGTTTTTCGTGTCTCTGTGATACAAAGTCGTCTGCTTTAGTAATATGTTCACATTTCAGTACTTTGTGCATTTTCTCTCCTATGGCTACAACACTTGAATCCTTAGCGTTTTTCCTCCAGCCATGTCGGGCATCGGTCATAATGTCAATACTTGTTAAGTCTTCATACATGCCAACTTCTTCCATCAATGCAGTCTCAATGCTGTCGTTGTATTCTTCGTCTACAAACCGTTTATATTTATCAAACATGTAACTAAATTTAGACTTATTGATATGTCCAATATTGGCCCCCTGTGAAAATCGGTTGTAATGTACCGGTAACATTCCACTACATTCATATCCGTGGAAGATTCTTGAATTAACCATATATTCTCCATTTGGCAAATACGGAGATGATGACCAAAGTACAGAGTGATGCTTATCCTTGTCACATGTAAATCTAATCGCTGCTACATGTCCTTTTTGAGTTCGTTTTTTAAATTTAAAGTGACCTGTACAAAATGATGAATGATTTTCTGAAACACTGACCAATTTCTGTAATGAAGTTTCAGCTGTCACAAAAAGTTGCTGATCAACATCCTTTTTCTCCACCTGAAAATATGTGTTTAAATTCATATTTTCCATTTTGGTCTCAGAGTTGTCTAGACTGTGGGCAGAAATAAATTCATCCAGTACTTTCTCCAAAATGTAAGCATTATTTACAGGTGATTCAGCTCTTTTACTATAATACTTCGTACATGTTGTAATTTATCCAATACATCTTTTTTCTTACTATCATCACCAGGTACAGATATTTTAAAACAAGGAGGTCTTTTAGATTCTTTTTCCATCATTTAGGTATAAACAAATTGCACAAAATGGATCTAAGTCTAAGAGGGGAACTTGATACCTGCATGATGAGTGAGTCTGTATCATCAGGAGTTCTGTAATCTCATATAAAAATGACCTAATTTGCTTATTGAAATATTTTTTTTTAATAGTTTTCCTCTTTTCTTTAGATAAAAAGAAGAATATGAATTATAATTGTAATATTAAGAATATATGAATTATTTCAAGAAAAAAATAAAAGAACAGAATTAATTAATTTATCCTGTACTGACCCCTAAGTAAAATGCTACATAAAACTAGCCAGGAATCTCAGCATGACAGAACCTATTATTTGTCTTTTAAATTGGTTGATTAATTTCTTCATGTAAAAGTTACAGATAAAAGACTGATTTTTATTATGTGTGGGGAATATCAGCTGTTCTACACACAAAATAAATATAACAAATAGAAGGTCTTAGAAATTCCTCAATGCCATGTGATAGAACATGATACTGTCCATAAATCTTAGATAAAAATTTGGAGGGAAAGTTGTTTTACACAAGTTTCTATATAGAAGTGTAGTCATCTCTGCAAATATGTCAAATGAGAGCACAAAATTATCACTTTTTGTAAATGAAGAACAGAAAGAAACAATTCTTAGTTTGTTTGGATATTATAACTGGGATGTGAATGAATTGAATGATGAGCAAGTAACTTGTGTGAATGAATCAACCCAAACTGATGAAATACTTGAAAATGACGACAATGCGAATGAGGACACAGAAGTAAACAGATTTGTTATCCAGCAAAATGAAGATAGAGATGAATGTCCTTTCTGTTTATGTAAACCATGTATAACTGATGAAAGCAACATACAAATGTGGTGGGAGACAGAGGGTCAGCAAAGACACAGGAGAAATAACAGTTTAAGAAAGGAAAAATATAAATATTTTTGGACAATGCTGTACCATAGAGATGTTTGGAGAGATGATAGATATCAGGAAAGAAAATTACAAGCCTTGGCACGTGATCCAAAATTCAAAAATTTTATCTGGCATAAACGAGATATAATGCCAAATTGTGTATTGAAACTTGTGCGAAACTGGCACCCAAATCCTGATAACATCCCATACATGGGCCACCTATGGGAATAAAAATTGCTAAGTGAAAATTTAAAAAATTAATATTCCTCAAGTTACCTAGTTTTGATTTAAATCCAGTCCTCATCAAACATCTTATTCTTAAAAATACTGAAAAAGTGAACACATGGTTCATCTGTGAAATTGAAACTTATACTGATTTTATACAATTCTTGTGGTGTAAAATACACATTCTATGGATTTCTTGATACACTGTCTATGATAATAATACTTATTCCCATGTTGATAGGTAAGTGGATTATCAGTACATTAGTGCATGCAGTATATTATCTAGACATGAATGTATTCACATGTTTCACACTACTTCCTGTGTAAATATAAACAAGCTGTTGCCATGGGTATCTCCTCCTCATCTGTCAATCACAAGATTTGAATTTGAAAAATATTGCACCTCAGAATTTCATTTTAAAATATTTTAATTATTAATAAGAATTTTTTCAATCTGTTTGGCTCTAAATATTTCTTTTTTATGTTCCCACCTCTGCACATTTTTTTTTGCCAAAAAAGTAATTAATGAATAAGAAATATTAAAAAATGTTCCTTAGACCTAAACCCTGCCTTAAATTTGAATATATCCATTTTTTCAAAAATTGTCTCCCTTTTATACCCTAGCCCCGGTCTTTAAGTGTTTAAATTTTTGACTTTCCAAACTCGATGAGAACACATGTGTTTCATTTATTAGAATTCAACTTGACCTAATGTAAATCATAATTTAATAATTCCAAGAATGACATATTTTTCCTAAATTAATTTCTAAGGAAAAGGTACGATAACTATAAGGATTGAAATGACCCTTTTTCCTAGCTCCAATTTCTATTTAAGATTCATTGACCAATATCACAATGAATTTACAGCTAATACAACGCCTGCATGTAATTTTTCCTAGGTTTAAATTTGGTTGAAATATATAACTAATGACTTTGGAAATGATGACCTATTTGAAGCATACAGTTTCTTTTATCTATCACCATTTCAAAAATATTTGTCAAAAACTAAGGGGAACAAGCATTCAGTGAGTATTGCATGGCAAAACATAGTCCCCTACTGATTAAATATTCATTGTATTGGAACAAAGTTCTAAGGACCATAACTCTGCAATAATATAATCAGACCAAATCAAAATTACAACTCGATCTGTAACTTAAAATTTGTCATGTAAAAAACATTTATCAATTTTGAAATCAACATAGTCAAGCATGACATTGAAGACCTGTTGGTGACCCTCTGCTGTTGTTTTTTATTTGGTCGGGTTGTTGTCTCTTTGACACATTCCCCATTTCCATTCTCAATTTTATGATGAATAAAAGTGCGGACAACTGATTATTTGAGTGTATTTTCTAGGTCCAAGGATCATAACTCTGCACAAAATCATCAGACCAGAACAAAATCGAACTTGATTTGTAACTTGTCATGATAAAACAGTTTACCAAATCTTCAAGCATGATGAAAAAAAGTGTGGTAAACTGATTATTTGAGTGAGTTTTGTAAGTCCATAGACCAAGACTTTGAACAAAATCATTACACTGGAACAAAATCTAAACTTGATCTGTAACTTGCCATGATAAATATCAAATCAACATCTAAAAGCATGAAGAAACTGATTTGCCCGACTGACTGACTGACTGACTGACTGACTGACTGACAGACAGAAAGACGGAGTGCAAACCTAAAGTCTCCTTCAACTTAACGATTTGGGACTTAAAATAGTCATAAAAGGGCAATAACTTCTATAAGGAGTTGTCTGACAATTAAGGTAAAAAAAGTCAAAAGGCAGATCTTGAAATTCTTAAAAATTTCTACCTTCTATTGTCCCTTAATGCAAAGTTGTTTTTTTAGGATATTCTTGATTACTTGCATATTTCTCATCATATGTTCTATTTTTAGCATTGATCGTTATGTTGTTGACAGGTGTAATCACCTGGGTTCATATATTAAACTAAATACACCGAGGATAATTATCATATGGCCAAGTTAGTTTCTATATAGCACAAATATTTCAGGAGATGATATTTTTTGTGGAAGTAAATGGCTGCCAAACTACAGACACTAAGTGATAGCAATAGTCCACACTGACCCTTTTAAACTAAAAATAATGAAAGAAAAATGCTATATGCATTTATTCACTTTTAAAAGACAATATATAAATAACACATGGAAGATTGATTTTAGAGTGGGTAAATTTTTATCTTGTGTTATCTCAGTAATGAAAAGTAAGAATTAAATGAAATGCATATTAAAGAGTAGGGTCTTTATGGGAGATTATAGCAAAGCCATTATTAAGCCTTGTGAACATAGCAACTTAAAAATTATGTCAATATAGAATAAGGAGAGATGGTATAATTGCCATAACTTTAGTTAGTATGGAGGCTACAGACAAAAGGCTTTGTAATTCGCCTTCCTTTAATTTGAAGTGCAAGTGTCAAATTATGACTTTTGGCAGTTTGTAGTTTCAAACATGTTAAAGTCCAGTTTAAATCATTTGATAAGAGAGGGAATATTTCGAAAGCAACTACATGTATAGTACCCTTGAATGGATACTAGACTTGGTTTGATTTGAATTATTCTTCAAATCTTCTATCAAAATCTTATTTCCCTGAAGGTGCATTGTATAATTGTTCTACAATGAAAGGCTATAACCAGACTGTGCACATGGGTATAAATGGAAGACAAACTTAAGTTAGAGAACAGAAGTGAAAAATTCAGCAATTTTTCCATTTGTAAGGAGGCATAACCCTAGAATGGTCAAATGACACCACCAAAATTCATTCTTTATCTGTGTTACATTGTAAGTGTTAATAAGGATTGTGTATAAGTTTCATAACATTTGGTTGAAGCAAACTAAAGTAAGAAAGTCAGCATTTTTCCGTTTGTGAAGGGGCATAACTCTTGAACTGTAAAAGTGAGGCCACCAAAATTCAAACTATTTGTGTTGAGTGGTAATGAGCAATGTCACTGTGTGTATAAGTTTCATAACATTTGGTTGATGCAAGTTACGGTTAGAGAACAGAAACTAAAAATTCACGGTAAATGTGAGGCCACCAAAATGCACACAGTCACTGGATCTGTGTTTTGTGGTAATGTTTAAGTTTCATATCATTTGGTTGAGACAATCTAAAGGTAGAGAACAAAAATTCAAACTTGAAAATAAAACCCGAGAGCTCCAAATACAATAATTCGTTGAGAAGTAGGAGGAAAATGTGTTTAAAGACAATCTGTTGATTTGGTATCTCCATCTCATCAAATCAATATGACATTTTGAGTTATTTCTAACTATAAAGATTAAAATGGTTGATTTGATCTCTTTCAGTCCAATTTGAGCTTTCTGAAAATTTCAGCAACACCAAAGTTATAACATGTTATGCATGGATTGATGATCAGATCCCAGTTCATTTCATCAGTTCTTAAAAGAAAAGTCAAGTTTCAATTGGTTCACTGATTGTTTGAGGAAGATCTTTGGAATTAAGACCAAATTGATACTTGTTGGTCCCTTGAAGCCACATTGAACTTTTGCACAGGGGAATAACTCTAGAATGGTAGAAAAGTGACAACACAAAAATTCAAACTTGATCAGATCCAAAGTTAAAAATATAGTAAATATTTCATTAGAATATTTCTAAGAGGTTTGATTTCATTTAGCTTTATTTGTTCTTAAAAATGTGATTTAAATTTAATTTCCCACATGGTTTCAATTTAAGCTAAGTGTTAACCTGGTGGCACTAAATTTCTGATAATCCCTAGAGTAATTAAATTTGATAAAAAATCATAAACCAAAAAAATCTGTCAAACTTGGTCATTGGTTTCAACAGATCTTATTTAGGGCTATTCCAGAAAAAAATGTATGGGGGGGTTGGAAGGCACATTATATTAATAATACATGGGAGATGGGTATCAGAGCAACTTTTCACACTATAATGCACTATAATTCTCAATTACATTGTCTGGGTGGCGGGTGCTGACAAAAACTGCCTTCCAACCCCCCCCCATACATTTTTTTTCTGGAATAGCCCTTACTAAATAAAGTCCACCAAATTGATATAAAGAATAAACATAACACAGGAAAATGTGATTTGATTGCTAATAAAACACCTATAGCTATTCAACCCAGTCCAAATGAATCCTATTTAAGAAACATTCAGCAGGCAACAATCAATAAACATTCAAATCTATTCATCAGTGCTGAGGTGGCAGGTACCAGTTTTGGTGTACCAGAACATGTGTCCCACGCAGAAATTTTGTTATAGTTAAGTATTGAGGTATATAATTGCATCATGTGGACTGAAAAAATAAATGAATGTAAATTCTAGGCTATTGTACTACACCAGTAAGTAGTTGCATACACAGGTTGGGGATTTCCTTCACATATAGGTCCAATCAGATGTCAAAATTGTGGTCTCCTCACTTGACGGCATCCAATCAAAGTGGGGGAAAAATTCAGTTTTATGTAAACAAAAATATCTTGAGATTTTGATGGTAAGGATAGGTTCGGACAAGGCTCTAATTCACTGAATATCCTTTCTCTCTTGAATATTGGCTAAAATTCTTGTCGGCTTTTAGCAGGATTTTGCAGGTGAGGATTAGATTGGTATCAGAGCATCACATTTTTTGCCTTATTTGCAATGCATTTATAAATTTTTAAATTTCCATGCTGGACAGACACCCAAATTTAAAGGTTTTCTATATATTAACATAAGGCCAGGATTTTTTAATTTGTTGGTTTACGGATCCGCCGACCCGACTTTGCTGATTTCCAGAATAAAAATAAAATTGACTTTTCATGCTTTTTTATTCCAGCCGACCCTAACAAATGCATTATCCCTGAAAAATAATTAAAATGTCCTTTTTTTATGAAAGGAAATGCATAAATCACTTAATACAGAAGTGATGACACTTTCTGTTGTGAAAAAATGAAACTTTCAGTTTACGTTTCTAAAAATAGACAAATCAATTATTAATGACCTTGAAATATTGTTTGCGCAAATAATTTTGCGGAACGAAATCTGTGTTTAAAACTAGTTACACAATAAGTTCGTTTCCTTATTTGTCACCAGTCCGTAAGATGCCTGTTCTCATAGAAATAGACTTGTCCAAATGTAGTCTCGATCATCCAGGCGCTTTACTTTTCAAAGTAGAGCGTCTGGATGACAAGTGATATAAAAATGGTAATTTATGACATTCGGAATAGTATCGGCTTTTTTAGCTTGTATTTAAAGATAATGTCCAAGACGAATAACCAAGAAGTTGGTTATTGACTTCGGAAGAAATTGTATTACGATAATACTATTGAAAAGCCCGAGTGTACCGATTGTTGTTTAAAGCTATTTATATTTTTCTGTGACGACATTCAAGTCGTGGAAAACACCAGACAGCATGGCTTCCATGACCGCAAAGGAAAATAACAGCACATCAAACTTTGGTAAGATATAATCATGATATAACAACACAAACTGTTACATAAATTTTGATACAACCTGAAACACCGAGTAGTTATATTCTTTCATGCATGTCCGTGCTATGCAAGCATGTTAATAATATATATAATAAATGGCAATTTTTGTATTGACTGGGACCACTCGAACAGTCGTGTGTACGCTATAAATACATTTTGTGGTTGATTTGTGGTAACTTTAGCTTTATAAATACTTTATTGAAAAGTGCTATGAAATATGAACTTCATCCAGGATAAGTTTGTTGTATCTGTCTGCATTGTATAATGGAGTTCGCATTTTGATATGTGTAAAAAAAAAGGGGGGAGGAATGATGCGCAATGTTGTACACATTTAAAAGAGGGAACGCAATCCAAAACCATTAGCAGAAGAAAACCAAACAAAGTATATGTAGAAGATGCCAATTTGAACATACACCAAACGGTGAAAATGATTTGTGCTCGATTTTTTTTTAAAACAAATGCACTTAGCTTATACAAACATAGAAGAAGTGGGACAGGTTGTTATAAAAAGTAATTTAAATATACTGTTAGTAAACAAAGTCTGGACTGGTCAACTGGACAATACTTTTTTTGCACTTTTAAAAGGCATTTTTTCCACACTCAAAAAAAATCATAAAAGAACACATGCAACATGTGCAATGTTGTCGGTGAATATATACCAATTGGCTTTCTAAACCTTACAATAAAACCATGGCATGAGGAAAACACTGAAAATTCGATTTTTATGCAAAACAATAGATCCAGCATCAATGAAAGGAGGTCTGAATGAGGCAACAACCGGTGACTGATCCCAGTGATATACATTACCAAAAGTAGACATCAACATAATTAAGAGGACATACTGTTGACTTAAACAAAAATTGAGAATAAAGTACCAAAAGGTCAACATTATACAAATAAGAAGATGGGTATGAATACCAATGAGACAGTTATCCACCCCAAGGTCAAACAAGGTGGATGTGAGCACTTATAGGCAACTGTATGGCCTTCAATAATGATAAAAGTTCATGCATGATTTTGATAGAGAATACAAACAGGGAACGTGTCAAAGAGACGTCAATCCGACAAAAGAACAGGAAACAACCCAATGCCACCAATGGGTTGTGTCATCAACACAGCGAGATAATCTTGCATGCCGTAGCGGGATTCAGCTTGCATCAAGACATTTTAAAATGTATATTTATATATGATGTTTTTTCCAAACATTTTGTTTTTCATATATGCTATGCTGGTGACCAAAAATTAATATGATTTAACATTTACTTTCTTTTGTAGACAAACCAATGAAGATTTCTGGACACAGATATTATGTGTAAAATGTGAAGAATTAAAAAAAATCTATAATACTTGAATTTTCATTGTATCATAAACAGCTCCAATTTTATAAGAAAAAAAGATTCAAAGATTTGTTTTGAATTACTGAAGCTGCCAGCAATCATTATAATCACAGTATAAACATTATTCTGACAGCAACCATAAAGCGAAAAAAGGTACACAGACATTCATTAAGTAAATAAATCAAAAATCAAGAATCACATTGTTGTCAGATATGTCAGAGAAATTAAACAAATTAAAATTCATATAAGAAATTTAACAGTTTTCACGTTTGAATTGTATCTCATTTACATGATGGCCCTTCTCAGTTATTTATGTGGTATGGAGTTTTCTTAATATTGAAGGCCGATCAGTTATTATATTTGCGAACATCCATGTCATTTGAACTTTGCTAGGTTGTTGCCTCATCAGCAATCATACCAATCTCCTTATTTTATATAAAGGTTCACATGTACAGGAGAATTTTTGTGAAGCTGCCCTTTAATACATGATGGATATTGGAATCAAATTCGTATTACGTGTGAACTCAGCATAATAGTTTGTAGTAAGAGAATACACTTTTCAGTAAATTTTTTTTACAAGTTATAATGCAGTATCTTTTCCATGTGATTAATTCAAACATGTATTCATAGAGTATTAAATTGGGTTTCATGAAAGACTGGTTAACTTATGTATTTCTTCATGGACACGGAGACTGACAAAGTGTTATTGTGTGAAGATTGGTCCCTAAATGTTTTCTTCCCAAAAGGATTAGGCGATATAGATTATTGTGAAACATTCAGACTATTCTGTCGTTTGCAATTTTAAGATCAGTTAATTTTGTCAATAAAAAAGTTGGCTCATTGTATGATCTCACTGATCTGCTAGTAACAAGTTGTTATGGGGGATTTTCTCCATTGAAATCTTAGTATTTGTATAAGTTGTTTTTCTTTCCATAAACGTAACTTGATGTGTGCTTTTCGAGTGCGTCAGATATCTGAAAGATTATATAAAAAGGAAAGCATAAATAATAACAAGGATTTACAGAAATAAGACAAAACTAAGAAAAAAGGGGGAAAATAAAGAATACAGACTAATGTGGATACAATATAGATCAATATACCGACTGTTGGTTGCTTATAACGTCAAGTGGGAAATATTTCATAGAATAAAGAGTGTATGCTATAATACAAAAATATAGAAAAATGACATTTTATAGTATGAAGATAAGAGAATATTGAACGTGGTGTGTTATAATATACAAAAAGATTGATTGTGGGTTGCTTGGTTATCGTCTTGTGGTAAATATTGGTATTAAATGCTCAGGACTGAAAAAATGACAATACATATAAAGATGAGGTCCTAGATTATAGGCCTTTCGGGATACATGTCGGAGAAACTATAACTCGCCTGAAAATTAGGGTATATTGTATGGCTTTATGTACAACGGTCCGCCTATACGGATCCCTGGGATCTCTTAGCGCATAGCGGAGCCTGATACCCCCTATACACAAACAGTGGCTGATCCAGACCTTGTTATAATGAGGGCACTCTACAGTACTCATGCTACATTGTTTCTTTATATAATCAATCAAATTTTTCCCACGAAAAAAAATTCTGTCTTAATTCTTAAATTTTTTTTTACATGGGTCACAAAATTCAGGAAAAAAGACCACCGCTATTAATTACAGTTTTCGATCGTTCTTTTAAATTTACCCATCTGCAAGTTGGGCAAAATAGGGTCAACTACAAAATGTCAGTTTTAATAATCACATAATTTTTATACATGTAACCAGGGATGATATAGAATATATAAGTCCTTGATGTAACGTTACACTGTTAAGTGTTTACTGTTTGTATTAATTGTTTTTTAAAAATAGAATGGGGATACCGGAAGTGCTATTTATAGATATGTTCTATATTTAATTATTTGATACGCCCCCTATAAATATCTGACCAGTCCGGTTAATCACCCCAGACGCTATATTTAAATATGCGTCTGGGTTATCGAGACTAGTCCAAATGTGGACAGGTGGAAGTTCAAGACACCGAGTAAAAGTTCTGAATTTTATCAAATCATTTGAAATTTTCTTGTTTTCATAGATAATAAAAAAATATGTTCCATTTGGATAAAAAAACGGGAATGCATGACAACTATTATTTAACCCGATATTCTCGTTTTTACAGTGGACGAGTCTATTACGTTTTTGACACGCGTGGTACGACGTTTTTACATTTTTATCTTTATCAGTTTTCTTGCTAATTACTATTCACCAAGTTTTAATTAAGAGCTACCGACATGAATCTCTTTTTCGTTTGTGAAATGACGATTTAATTTCGTCTATGTCCATGCACCCCTTTTTTACGGGAAATTATTAGACAATGTCATGCGATGTTTATTACAGCTGAGAAATACTATTTCATCGAACTAAAATTTAAGAATGATGACAAAATAGTATGACAAACATATTATTAGAAAGGTGAAATATATATATATTTATTTTGCATATCAGTTTTATGTCTTGAAAGATCTTTTTTTTTCTTTTTTTTTCCGACCGACCGACCCGACTTTTTCATGGAGAAAATCCGTAAACCAACAAATTAAAAAACCGTGGCCTAAGCACGCACACATCTTAGTTCCTTGAAACCATACATTTTATTTGTATATAAGCTTGAATGAATTTTCAAGAAAATAAAATCATAAATCCATGAAATTCTAAAGATTTATTGTAAAATAACTGGTTTCTGCCACCTGAAAAGATTTCTTTTTAATTCCTATATATGTGTAAAGGAGGATAACTGTTGGATTTTGTCAAAGTATTAAGATGCCCTGCTAATATGCACATCTTAGTTAGTGTCTAATTTTAATGCACAAAGATTTATGAGAATTTGATGCAGCAGGTAAGAGTTGCATTCAGCTAAAAAGAAATAATTCCGAATGCAATAGGTCCGACTCTTGAATTTACCAACAGACCAAAATGCTCAAATAAAGGGATTTGACAATGATTGGTTACTTAAAACATAAATTTTCATGAACACCTCATGAATTATAAAAAAGAAGAAGCATGTATCAACAAAGTGCAGTATAAATATTTCTGAGTTTAAAAGGCCATAAAAGCAACTTGATTAAGAACCAGCGTGGGCTTCTTATATGCACACCTCCATATTAAGAAGTAACAATAATGTTAAAAACTCATAGAAATTTAATACAGCCTGCAGGAACAATGGCCACCACAAAGTGCTGGTCATAAAGAAAAGTATATTCTTTCTTTTAAGTTAAAGGAACACAATTCCAGATGTAATAAAGTGAAGAAAAAATCACAAGTTCTGCAAATAATCTTTTAAAATTTGACAAAGGACTTCAAGTTAGTTCTGACTTATAAAGCTTGAGTGATAACAAGATGGACAGCCTGAATCTTGCATACTTGCAAAACTTTGATTATTAGAATATGAACATTTTCATAACAAAAGTAAGAAATATACCCCTGTAGTTAAGCACATAAAGAGGGAAAAATTAGATTTTTGTAACTGTACAAAGGGAGAAAACTCTGAATTTATTTAGCTTCCATGGTCATATCTTTGAAAACTTTGAATTTATTTAGCTACCATGGCCATATCTCTGAAAACTCTGAATTTATTTAGCTTCCATGGTCATATCTTTGAAAACTTTGCAATGATAAACTTCAATATATCACTGTAGTAACAACATCTGTTTATTCTGAAAGGCTTCTGCAGTACAAATTATCATGTTCACATTTATTCTTCAGTTTATAAATAAGCCAATGGGAGGTGCTTATGTATGAATGGAGGTTCAGTTGCCCAAACCAAATATACCCAAGCTATCACTAGTGTTGTATAATAAATCATGTACCTTATTGATGAGTCTGTGTGTAAACAGCCAAGGTCTGCTTTCTCTTTGTTTATGGAAGTTGAGAGTAACAAGAGCATCCACTCCTATTGATGCATAATTGTTCATAATCATCTGAAAAAGAATTAAAAATTTAAACTGTGAAATGGAGATGTGCTAAAAAGGCACTAATTGGCCTAAAAATTGAAGAATTACAAAATTAGGCAATAATGCATAAAACTTATTGTTGAGAATTTAAAGTAAACTGTACTGTATGATCTTCAGAGATATCTTATGTTATATAGAATTTTGTACAGAAACTGCATATTTTCCTATATAATTGCGAGCAAGAACTTTTGAGCATGTGCAGGTACCATATAAATATTCACATTTTTTTCTCTTTTGGCCAGTTTATTTATCAAAACAGTTATGCAGACAAAACGCTTATATTACACATGACTTATTAATACATAATTTCTTTTCAAGTTATTTAACTTTTAATTTGATGTGCTGTGAGGTTGTGTAAATATTTGTATTGTTTCTGTATTTTTTTATGGCAACATCAGTCATTTAATGTCATTATTAAATGATATGAGCAAATCAGCCCTAATACTGATAAATCAGCATGTGCAATACTGAAAACCATCCACTGTCGATATAAATGCAAGATTTAATATTGCTCTTCGAACAGGGCAAATACGGAAAAAAACAGAGCCAATACAGAAAAAAGCAGGAAAAAAGCCGTTTTAGCTCCTAGGACTAATACAGGACATTCACTGCTTCCGGTTTTTAATTTTCTTACTCAATTACTTAACTTTGGAAGTATCGTTATGCATGAAAACATTTTTATATTTTTTAAATTAAAATCATAAAATAAACAGGTTAAATGATGTGCAATGTTTTGTAACTTCTTAAAGTTTTGAAACGGAAAAACAGGGCCAGCCAATACAGAAAACAAGAGGCTGTCACAACGACAGCAAACCGGATTTATTAACATTTATTTGTGTCCTGGCAATATCACAAGAACCATTACTGATGAATGGTGAAAGTGAAAATCGTCAATATCAAATTTGACCTCCATTTTGTCATCAGTATCAACATATTAAAATTTGAAAAGCTTAGATTGAATGGTTCATGAGTAAATGCAACAACGTGAATGGAAACGCCATTTTACGATCTTTCAAGAACCATAACTCCTGAACGGTAAAAGTCAAAATCGGCATTATTGAACTTGACCTCTATTTTGTCATCAGTAACAACATATTAAAATTTCAAGAGCTTTGGTTGAATGCTTCATGAGAAAATGCACGGACACGACGGGAAACACCATTTTTCAATCTTTCAAGAACCATAACTCCTGAACGGTAAAAGTCAAAATCGTCATTATTGAACTTGACCTCCATTCTGTCATTAGTAACAACATATTAAAATTTGGAAAGCTTTGGTAGAACAGTTCATGCCTAAATGCACGGACACGACTGGAAACTCCATTTTTCATTCTTTCAAGAACCATAACTCCTGAACGGTAAAAGTCAAATTCGTCATTATTGAACTTGACCTCCATTCTGTCATTAGTAACAACATATTAAAATTTGGAAAGCTTTGGTAGAACAGTTCATGCCTAAATGCACGGACACGACTGGAAACTCCATTTTTCAATCTTTCAAGAACCATAACTCCTGAACGGTAAGAGTCAAAATCGCCATTATTGAACTTGACCTTTGTATAGTTGTCAGTAATAACATATTAAAATTTTAAAAGCTTTGGTTGAACGGTTCACGAGTTAATGCACGGACAACATTTGATTGCCGCCCGCCCGACAGCCGGCCTGCCCGACCGCCCGCCGTACATCCCCAATTCAATAACCGACATTTTTGTCACAAAAATCCGGTTAAAAATCAGGAAAAAAGCCGGCCAATCTAATACGGGACGTTCACTTCCGGTTTTTAATTTTCGTATAATCATTAAATAAAAGTGTTATGAACTGGCTGTTTCTGTATTGGCACTGGTATAGATTCTCAGTCAGCTGTATTGGCTCTCGACCCTACGGGTTTCGAGGCCAATACAGCAAACCTAGAATCTATACCAGTGCCAATACAGAAACAGCCATGGCCAGTTATTTACACTATAGTATTTGTTAGAATTCCATGTTGATATTGTGTTCATATAAGAAAATGTTATTACAGTAAATTCAGAAATTTGTGCGTGTAATTTGTTCAATTATTTTTTTTCATTTACCTGCTTTTAATATAACTAAAAATAATTGGTATTTACAAATTATCTCATTACAATTTTAACAATTTTTTTCTTTTTTTTTTCTGTCTAATATTCATGCTATTTAAAGAGGGACGAATGATACCAAAGGGACAGTCAAACTCATAAATCTAAAACAAACTGACAACGCCATGGCTAAAAATGAAAAAGACAAACAGAAAAACAATAGTACACATGACACAACATAGAAAACTAAAGAATAAACAACACGAACCCCACCAAAAACTAGGAGTGATCTCAGGTGCTTCGGAGGGGTAAGCAGATCCTGCTCCACATGTGGCACTCGTTGTGTTGCTTATGTGATTACAAATCCGGTAAATAGTCTAATTCGGTAGGTCACATTCATGAAAGGGAAGGGGATTGTAGTTACGACGTAAGGAACATATCCGATATCATTTGTGAAATGGTTATTCCATAACGGTCAACCAACTCGTGATGGCGTCCGTAAAATTTACGAAGGGATGATTTCAACTTCACCATTTGGAACTCTTGGTTTAATAGCTTCCTTGTGAGCAGTAACCCTCTATCAAGAAAATCATGATAGGAAATGCAAGCACGGGAATATCGTATCAATAGGGAGATATATACCCCGTATGCAGGTGCTGCTGGAATGTTGCTACTTAGAAATGGAAAGTTCACAATTGGAAAGCTGAAATCATCTCTTTTGTCGTAATGTTTTGTTTTCAACCGACCCTCATTGTCAATTTCTAGATGTAAGTCAAGATATGAAGCCGACTTAACTGTATCTGTAGTATCCTTTATCTCCAATTCGATGGGATAGATGCGTTCCACATAGTCACCAAATTTTGAATTGTTTAGTGAAAGAACGTCATCTATATAGCGGAAAGTAGAGTTAAAGGATATTGCTAACTTCTTATCTTTCTTCCTAAGAAGTTCCTGCATGAAGTCAGCCTCATAATAATAATAAAGAAACAAGTCGGCAAGTAGAGGGGCACAGTTTGTTCCCATTTGGATGCCGACAGTCTGTTGAAAAACACAATATACCGTTGTTTGAAAGGACACTTATGTAGTTTAGGTATCCAATACAGTGATGGAAGATCCAGTTCTTCATCTTTGGTTGAAATACCAAAGGAACAAAGAACAGACCTATGATTATCCAGGATTTCCTCTTTGGTAAGTGTCGTGAGGGTATATGTTGAGTTTCCCAGTGAATTGTCTATACCTAATTCGTTTATCAAGCAATTAATGTAGTGACTTTTACAGACAAAAACGATGTTATTTGGGGCTTTGTCTGCGGGGACAACAACATATTTATCATGGAGGTCGGATAAGTGTTTAGCAACATTTGGGTCTTTAAAGATTGACGTAGCATGGGCATTGATGGACCCATTCAGTTTCTCGATTCTGATTTGTATTAACGACCTCACTGCCTTAATCCATTCAGATAGAGTGTCTACGTCTTCCTTTTCACGTTTAGCCCATTGCCTGGCATAATCCTCGACTGAGTCCATCAAAATTTTAAAGTTGTATTTCCAATTGATGGATTTAGGCTCACGATATTTCGGACTTTTCGATAACACATTTCGTAGAGAAGTGTTATTAACAATGTTAAGGTCACCGGTAATAACGTGGCCAGCAGGATTATATATGAATTGGGAACTAGCACAAGTGCAATCAGGAGGTTTAGACTTGAAGTCGTCAATATCGAGATTCTGCAAAACGCGTTTGTAATTGAAAATTTTAGTTGCAATAGGTTTGGTATAGGTATAAGAAATTATTGGTATAGACTGGTCTTTGAAATAAGGAGGTATTTTCGATTGAACTAATTTATGATGAAGGATATTGCCTAGGTTGACGCCATCGAGACCTTTGTTGGCAAAGGAAAGATTTAGAAAAGATCTTTTGTCTTTTTCATCTTTTCCAATGCGAACTGGCTTGAAAAGTCTGTGACTTGCAATATCCGAAATTATAGCTTGAAGTTTGTATTGGTTTGAATGAGGGTTTGTAACAGTGGATTCCAAACATAAATTGAACAGAGAATGAAGTTTTGTAAGGGGTAATGAATAAAGTTTCGTGCGAATGTGATGAATACCTAACGGCTTTTGTATGAATGACAGCAAGTCATTAATAGAGACATCATGCAGAGAAGGTGATGTATAATGACGATGACCATGACTGCGTCTACGTCGAGGAGTCGAGTTGAAAATATTCATCACATTCACCAAGTTACACGAAGGACTAGATAGAATACCTATTGTCATACATTACTTACAGATTTGTTTTGGATGAGAACTGGATATTTTCTTTTACGTGTAATCTGTACATTCCACCTAAAATGTTGATATTAGTGCAATTTATTTCATATTTATATAAAAAAATATTGATGACTTACTTAACATAAGAATAACTACAAATCCAGTTCATAATTGCATAAAAGCTGTATTATTTACACACTGGTATATATGCTACGTCTTTGGAATAAAATGTTTAAGGAATGACTATAATATTTTTTTTGTCTATGGATAAATAACAAAATAAATGTGGTGCACACTAAATAATCCGCATAGCGTGTTATTTTAAAGTGTGCACCACATTTTTAATGTTATTTCGAATAGACAGATAAAATATTACAGTTATTTCTTAAAAATTTAGTTCTAAATTCCATTTTAAACCAGAGTAATCCATGAAAAAATGTTGAAGACATCATGGTCACATGACTAAATTATGTCTATGAGCTAATAAACAAAACGAGCACAGTCAATCAGAAGATGTGTTACATCCAAAATTAATTTATCTAAATATAAATCTAGGTATTTTACCAAAGAAAAAAAGAATCTTTCTTTTGAAATGTGATATGTTACAGAAAGAAAACATATAATTGTTCATATGACTGATGAATCTTGAGCTGCTTTTACTGAAAAACCAATAGTTCTTGGGGCGTTAAAAGAGCAGCATAAAGATCTACTATTACCAATGTTGATCTGTGTTTAATTGTGTTAAAGGTGTCACACCACCAATTAAAAGTCCCTATCTGTTCAACCAAATTTTGCAATTTTTACAGCTTTCTAAATATTTTACCTTAAGTTTAACTTCATAGAAACTAGGTAAATCCTGAATTGTAAAGGTGTCACCTTTCTGCATGCCAATTTTCAACATACATTCAAAATCATATAAGAAAGAAGAAAGCTCCCTAAAGGAGGTACCACTAAAAATAACCCCTGGTTTTCTGGAAATCTTAAATTAGTATACCATGGAGCGCATTAATTCTCAATTTTAAATGCAAACTCCTAGACAGGTAAAATTTGGCTCAAAATGGCCTTAATATATTTCTCTTTCAACAAAAGTTTCATTTCTGCAAATTTGTTGGTTAGTTTAATTTAGGTGAACAATGACATCAAATGCACTATTTTTTGTGCGAGTAGGCCTACTTTCACATACGTTCTAAATTTGAGGGAGTAATTGGTGGTATGACACCTAAAATTACTTTTCAAACCACCATTAAAATTTTTACATTTATTCTCTAAAAGGTTTTATCATTTACGTCGAGCAAGTGGTTAGTGGGGGCTGATTTTGATCAAATTGATAGAAAATCAATTTGAAAATGAAGCATTAAAACAGACATCAATAACTCACCTATCTAACATGTCTGGCTCTGCCTTCTCAACTTGGTGCAGAACTGTGGATATTGCCATATCATGCATTGTGTGACCTTCACCCCAGCCTAGGACTCTGGACAAATCATTTCCTGTCCCTAGCGGTAATATTGCAACTAATGGAGGATTCTGTAAACAAAAGATAATTGCATATTTTTTTTAGATAGTTGGAATAAACATATATACACTTCACATAAATATGAGTCAAAAAAAAATCAACAAGAATGTGTCCATAGTACACGGATGCCCCACTAGCACTATCATTTTTTATGTTCAGTGGACAATGAAATTGTAGGTGGAGCATAATAACTTAAAAGAAAACAGTTTAATAACTGCAAGTGAGTGAATGCGATTGAAAACTGCATAAGATAATAATCTTTCGTTATCATTTACCATTATCAGTTTCTCCTAACCTAACCTTAACAAACTTTTAACAATTGTTGACATCATGTTGAAACTGGGGACACAAGTGCTACAACAGCAAGTGCTACAACAGCATCCATCAGTCTTCCTTTTTGACTTTGAGGCCGATGAGTGCATAATTATTTGTTCATGCTGGGACATTGACTTTAATAAAGAAGGAATTGTCAAATTTATCATGGTCAGAAGTTAGTTATAGACAAAACAATAGCTGTAAAGGAAAGAGGGTTCATTTAAGATTACCTTGAGTTGTAAATGGTTTATTGCATTCAGCACCCATCCTACAGATCCATCACCTCCACATACAAGAACTCTAAATGTAATATCTGGCAGCAAATGACACCACTCAAGACCGTTCTCTGGTGGGACATCATTCAAATCAATTACCTGTAAAGTGAGAAATCAGAGTTATTCAGCTATCTTGCAGCTAATGTACATTGTACATGTAACCATGCAAGACTATCATTGACTACAATGAGTATCCTCCGATTGAACTGGGTGAGAAAAGTTGAAAATATCTAAATATACAGTACTAAATGTAAAATAATAAATAACAAATGTTTAACATATCATTATCTGGTACAAAGAAACTCTGCAGAGGACTATTTTTAACATGCTCAAAAAGGTTGGACTCAAGTATTTGTCACTTATGATCTTTTCTATCTTTTCTATCTATTCATCTAATATCAGATCTGATAAAAAGAAAAAAAAGCTATTTTACAGTTAACATGGCTTACTTGGCCTACATGTATTGAAAATAATGTTTAATAATTCCACATTTAAATGTTCCTAGAGATCTAGCATTGTCTATGAACTGACAAAAATTATGTACAAGCCTTTTATCTTGTACAATGTACACAAATTGTGTTTGTTTGTTTAATGGTAGGAAATTTGATATTAATTAAGTAGAAGAAGATTATCATTGTTCTTCTGATTAAGTGGTATCTATTTTTTTCATAACCTTCTGATTATAAGACTATGTTGTTTTTTTTATGAACCAATTTATTAGATGTTTGCTGAAGTTGAAAATAGATTTACCTGAGTAGGATTAAGAACAGATCTGAAATCTCTGAGAATCAACTCCCCTTCATTGTTACCACTCTTCCTATTGCCTACAACAATAACAGGGGACCAGTTTTTATAACCAGGATGGTTGACAGACTCAACAACTAAATGCCTACGTCCTTTGATTCCAGTCCATGTAAGTTTTATACAGTGAGGTGGTACAATTGAGGAACGAAATTCTCCCATATCACATTCTTCTTTCATATAAATACAGTTTTCATGTGCAGATCTTCCACACCATGCACATCTGACATCAGAAATATGTGGTAAGATGCCACAATCATCACCACAAACAAAACATTTACTATATAAAGGTAAGTTCCCTTGTATCCAATGGTGATGGGTTACAGGTCCTGATTCTGTCAATGGTTTACAAGGAAATTTCTTATTAGCTGCTTTCATGTAACTTTCATCCACACATAAACCACATGAATCACAACGAGCACCATGCTTTATACGATCGTGACTAAAGCTGCAATAAATCAGTTCAGGAAAAATGTCTACCATATACCAACGATGACCTTTTCGTACATCTCTAGCTGGTACTTCATAATGCTGTAATCGATATCGTCTGTAAATCTTCATCAGTATAAACGCAAAAACCATAAAGGATATCATGATCAGCATTGAAAAATAAGGATCCATCTACAAATAGAAAACAGGCATCCATAAAAAGGTGTTAATATCAGTTATGGTAAAGTAATTATAATTCTACAGTCTTCATCATTCAATGTACCAATAAATTTAATACCAGACACATACTTGTGATGATTCAAGTTTCTATAAACTTTACCTAATTATTTTCATATGAGAATGTTTTTTATACTAATAAGTGTACTATCTCTATTAAAGGATTTTTTTTTTTAAATGCTGTACAGGGATGGTAAGCATAGACATAAGGCCCAAAAAAAATACATGTGTTTTAGCTCAAGTGCTGGGAAAAAAAGGTTCGGTAGGTAGGCAATATTGTTTATTTTACAAACATTTTTAACTTGTTACTTTTACATGTTTTAGCTAGGGAATCTGTCTGACTTTAACAGTGCTTGTTAAAAAATGGTATACAAAGTGTTAGGGTAGACACTTAAAAATCAGGGTAGGAATGGTTAGTGGAAACAAATGTACTTTTTTTTTCTTTACTAACAAGTTTGACTTGCAGACAAATTCAACATTGTTGTCCTTGAGAAAATTAGTATTTTATGAAGATTTTAAATAATTAAGTGTTAAACATCAAAATTCACAAATTACATGAATTATTGAGATGAATTTATTATTGGAAAAATGCGACAAGGTATAATTAATTACATTTTTATTACGACTAATTGAAAATTGTGCGCTATATCTGAACAGTATGTGAAACATGTAGCCTCAGTCAACAAAGTAATTATAATTCATTTGCACATAAACATGATAAAACAATCTTTACTGTGTATTTTCATTTTCTACAGGTATATTTAAATGTCAGGCATTTACAATACTTTTTTTTTCAACTTGTCCAGTAGTACAAGTACATACCAAAAATTACTTGTCCGAATGAAATTGTTACTTGTCCAATTTTTTTTTTAACCTTTTTACATCTAATTAAGTTGATTAGAGGAACAAAACGAATTTAAACAATTGAACAGAATTTGATGTATTTCTTTTGAAATACTTTTCAAAAATATGAGTCAAGTAGAACTGAATCTAGTCATGTCACAGGACTTAGGCTCTAGTTTTCATCAATGCCAGTCTCATCAGACTGCACATTAGGCACCATCTGATTGGCCTGTACACTCATTGGATTTGTATTCTTTTTTTTTAAATTTAAAAAAGTTTATTCAAATGCTATCAATAAAAAGAAGAAGATAAGGTCTGATTGCCAATGAGACAACTCTCTGCAAAAGACCAAATGATACAGAAATTAACAACTATAGGTCACCATATTGCAAGATTTTTTTTTTAACTTTTTGTGAATTTTATGGTAAATAAAAAAAAAAATTTTGTGAAAAAATTACCAGTATGGTATTTATTATAAGGAACAGAATAAGGTAGCTAAATGAGGTACTGATTTGTCTTGGTCCCGAAGTGTTCGGCCTAAATTAAAATATTGTTTGTTTGCCCTTTTCCAACCCTATTTTTTGAAACGGGGTAGGTAGGTAGATAAAATATTTTATTTTTTTCCCAAAAAAAAATACCTTTGCTCGGTACATTTTTTGTCATGGGTAGGCAGGTAGGTATAATATTTATTTTATAAATACAAAATCTGCATGATATCATTTTTGTCTGTATTTGCTTTTGTTTTAAGTATGATTTTACTGATCTTTACATAATTATTAAAGTTTCTGGGACTATCCCAGGAAGTTATGAAAAGAAAATTATCATGTAGAATGTGAAGTTAATTCATATAAACTACTATTTTGTTTTCAAATATCAAAATATAGGGCTGTGCAGCATATTTTCAACGTTTTTATGACTAGAACTTTTAAGAGTTTTAACTTGGACTGATTTTCTGTACTACATACATGTACCTTGTACGTTTAACTCGACCAAAAGGTTAATTAAATAATATCATATATCTTCCTAGCATGGTTTGTGAAACAGTTGTACAATGTGCAATCTATAGCATGTTCTAATCTGACATTCTACCAATTTTATCAAAATTTGAACTTAAATTATCAGAGATGATATCTGTGAAAAAAAAGAATATTTGACTAGAATATAAAGCCCCTGCCCAGCAGATCATCGCCATGCAACCAGTTAAAAGAGCTAAAACTAATCATTTGTCTTACTTTACTTACAACCCTAGAGACTGGGTGTTTAAATTTTCGTGTGTCCCGGTGTTATCAATAAAAATTTAAAAGACTTGAAACTCATTTGTCACGTATTTTACATTGCATTTATAAATGGTCTGTAAGGAAAACTTGGCGATTTTACTGCCAATTATTCTCCAATTTACAGGACTTCCATTCATGTAAGATATAAATAAATGATATCAAAGCTGGTCAAAGGCAGCGTTAACATAATCATCCTGATCTACGGATCACCAAAGGCCATCCCTACATCACTGTGCATAGGATACAACGTTCGTTAACAAAATATTTTGTACACACGTTGATAATTTTGTATTGGACAAACTTTTTTGAATGAACCCTGCTCTTCAAATATAAAGGGCAACGTTCGTCATACTTTCAACATCGACTTCAATCAAATGCTTTGAATCTCTAAATGCAAGTGTCCATGCCAAACGATCACGTGATACCAAACGAACTTAACCTTATACGGAGAAGATAAAACCCGAGGATTCCGGTAAAAAAGTTTTGAGCGGGAAATACAAGCATAAGATTTTCGGTAGGAATGAAAAAAAATAAAATAAAATATTGCCAGTAAATAGAAATAAAAGATTTTCAGTCGGAACGAATTAATAGGGTCGGTCGGTAAAGGGCAAACAAACAATATTTTAAATAGTATACCTTTTACCTGTCCCTGACAAAGAACCAGTTAAAAATAATCGATTGCAAGAAAACATGTTGAAGAAAAAGGTTTTGCATTTAAATAAACAGAATACAGAAACATGTCAAATTAATATTTGTTTTCTTATTTTTTGTTTATAATTACTTATAAATTGAGAATGGAAATGGGGAATGTGCCAAAGAGACAACAACCCGACCATAGAGCAGACAACAGCATAAGGTTACCAACAGGTCTTCAATGCAACGAGAAATTCTCACACCCTGAGGCGTCCTTCAGCTGGCCCCTAAACAAATATATACTAGTTCAGTGATAATGAACACCATACTAAGGGAGCTACCATTTGATTTTTATGGGGGGCTAGGATGAAATTTGAAAAAAATAGGCAGAACAGGAGTTTTGTGTAAAAAAAAAAAAGGCAGGATGAGACACTTGCAAAAAAAAAAGTCAGGACGACAATTTAGGTAAAAAAAAGTCAGGATAAACTTTAAAAAAAAGGCAGGACCGAACAGAGTGAAAAATAAAAAGGCAGGACAGAGATTACAGCTAAAAAAAAAAGCAGGAAAATTTTTTCATCCTAGCCCCCCCATAAAAATCAAATGGTAGCTCCCTAAACTCCAAATTGTACACAAGAAACTAAAAGTTAAAATAATTGTTCATCAAAGTTGGATTAAATTTATTTTCTGCAGAATAATTATACTTGTCCTGATGGACAAGCTTGATACAGCTTTTACTTGTCCAACCTTTTTTCCCTCTGGTACCGGACAATTGGACAAGCATTATTATCGAGGCCTGAATGTACATACAAATGTATGATCATATATATATGTAATGCATTTTTGAATGGACAATGCTACATTGTAGTTACAAATGTGACCATGTTTATCATCTCATGGATCCCAACTTTTGATTTAATCTGCCAATGGGGGTGTGGGGGGGGGGGGGAGGGGGGGGGGGGGGTGAGGAGAGAGTTGAGTCATAACCAGTGTCTGGCAAAGATGTGAGTGCAGGAGCTGGCAAATCATTAGTTAGTAGATATAGGAAGATGTGGTGTGAGTGCCAATGACACAACTCTCCATCGTGCATGTGTAAACTTCAGCCTTTCAACTGAACTCTTGTATGCATTTATAGTTTTAAGAGTTTTACTTTGATATACATGTATGATCAGCAGGAGAGCTCAGTAATTCTACAATTTCAGTTTGTTTTCCTCAATTTGGCTATATTTATACATGTCTGTAATGTAGCTCTACATAGAGCTATCAAAAATTTCCCTTAGAGGTTTTTATTTCAGATGAAATTTGAGCGTCTGCATAAATAAATTATCAATCATGATTTCAAAGGGGGAGATAATTTATTTTAAAACATGGTAAAGTAAAATCAATTGCAAATTTCAATTCACTAATACAATAACTGATTATGTATCGTAAGTTTCATATTATACTTCCAAACAACAAGATATTAAGTAAATCTTCTTTGGAATATCTCTAAATTGAGATATTTTTCAAATCAAGGGAAAATCTGATGAAACTGTAGCTACAGAACATGTCTGGTTACATTTTTTATATTGTTATTTTATAAATTATTTTATTGAACTGTACCGCAACTTTCTTTACGACTGGATATTTCAGGAACAGCTCCCTATTAAGTTCGGAGATCTTCATGTTTACTCATTTTATGACGACATGTTATGCATTTATAACACGTGCACTTGGCCAAAAAATGCAGGTAGGGTAAAAGTTCAGAAAAAGGCATGACAACATTTTGTTTTCACCGGAAACCACAAAGGGGAATAATCCCAATGTTTCCCTCCATTCAGTAATCTAAAGATGATATTCCTCCAGTCAAGGCACACCTCTAATCATCAGAAAAATCACAAATAAGCACATGTACAAGCAAATGTGAAATACCCATTGAAAATATATTGAATACATGATATTCGACATTATGTCACATAGAAGATCATCCGAGAACATGAAAATCAGAGATTGAACAACCTGAAACCGTCGTTTCATATCATTGAAAACCAGAGACATATATAATTGTATTATATGTCTCTGATAAAACCAAGGAATTGTATATTCTAATATACAATTCCTTGATAAAACCAAGGATTTGTACAGTCCTTGATAAAACTGAACCAAACTTTAACAGAAAACATTCTTCATAAATGTTCTACATTAGTGTCTTCCCTTGCCTATACGTGACGTATCTTATCAGACCGCTTTAAAATAAGGGAAAAAAATCATATGCTATCTATCTATCTATCTATCTATCTGTATATATCTTCTGCCAATTAAGGCAGAACCCGGGTTCGTTCGCGCTAATCTGTTAAAAAATAATTATCTTTTGTGTTTTTCATTTAAAATTTTCAATTTTTTACTACGGTACGAAGTTAAATACATGCAGTATTTACATCAAGGCAATTCAAAACAACAATCATGATTTCCAATTATTCAACTGGAACTTGTGATTTTAAATTGGGTGCGAACGGACCTTGGGTGTGAACGTGCGAGGTGCGAACATAAAGGGTGCGAAAGTGTATTGGGCGCGAACGGACCTGATACCATTAAGGCACACCTCCTGAACACTGAATATCATCAGGAACATATAATTATATTACTATCCTCCACCAATATTTACAGTAGATCCGTAAGAACTATTTACACTGATAACAGTTCTTTATCCACACATAAAATACTTGTGTATGATATAAAATCTAAAATTTATATAATTGTAAAATTGATATTTAGATATTTATAAATTGCAGAGGTGATCTGACAACACTATTGAAATTACTTATGTTTAATGCCGCATTTTCTATTCTTCTTCTTAGGCATAATGTTCAGTAATTCATATCGCGTATGGTGCAATCTGTATATAAGGTGTCTACACAGTGGTTTTAAATGAATGTTAATGTCATTTATAGTAAGCTCTAAATCTGCCGAGGTGATACAGTAGGCAAAAGGATTCACCACGACAGTGAGAAGATCTACTTCTACAGCCAGATTATATTAAGCAAATAGCAAGCTACAAGTTTTGGTGATCTTTTCAAGAATATCTCTACGTATATATTCAAGCCGGGTACAGCCTAGCAGAAAATGAGCAAGTGTCTTTCACCACATTTGCATAGACGTTACGCGCGATGTTCGTACCTCATTGGCAAATCCGGCGGTGTGGTTGGCAAGATGCAAGTCCAAAATATATAATTTTGTGATATCATATTCATTGCTATTTTACGGATTAAAAAAAAGTGTTTTTTTTTAAATAAAAATGAAAAAAAAAATTGTTGAAACTATGTTTTATGCTGCATGCGACAAGCTTCATTTAAAAAAACGGCTATTTTTAGGCTGTCCCGCGTAACATATTTCATTTATTGTAACCACTAACTTATGATTTTCTTCTAAACTATTTAATATTTTGAAAAACGGTTTTTTCCATTATTACACAGAAAGGTTCCTCCAGTCTTTTATGCATTTTTTTATGACGTTATGATGACGTCATAGAAAAAAAGCATTTCATTCTACAAGGGCAAATCTGTCCCTCGGGAAAAAAAAATTGGGATTCCAGATTTGAGAATCAAAAACCTTTATCTAAAATGGAAAAAGGTTAGTATTTGTATTTACTACATCAATGTTAATTTGCTTAATTTAATGAATTTAAAGACAAATATCCTGAAAAATGATATATGGTAATTTATGAGCTATTTTTCAAAGGCTTACAAGGTTGTCGCACCGCCATTTTTTGACGTAAAAACGAACTCGACTCAAATTTACGTCAATTGTTTGCTTATCAGTGCTCTTTTAATGGTAGAATTTTATGATTATTTAAAATGTTATTTTTCTTAATTTTTCAAAAATGTCGAATACATTAATTTTCAATAAGTAGTTAAAAAGTACCGTCGATTTTGCGGAGTCTTACAAGAATGTCGCACTTGCTTAAAAACAACGTTTCAGTCGAAGTTTTGGTTTGAACGTTACGAAATATTCGCGACGTTGTGTTACGCTTACATGTACGAACATCGCGCGTAACGTCATAGCATACAGATAACATCTATTTTGTTTTGATTAAAGGCGGCTCTATTTGTTTGGAGAATGTATGTGCCAGTTGCAATTTTTAATCGAACTGGTATCTTTGCAATATCTCTGATGTTTGCATCTACAGTTCTTGCTATAGGATGACATTGTCCTATCTTATAACTCATATCAGTCGAGGCGCTGATCAAGTTTCACTCTAGGAAAATCATTCAAAATCAAAGTACTGAAGTACTGAACATCGGATAACCGCAAGTTCTTGTGGAGGGTCCGAAAAGCACTTGTCTCAGAAAAAAAAATCAAATCTCCGTATACCTGAAAGTGAGGCGAGTTTATGTACAGATATAATTTTTACTGGGACAAGTTCGTGCGTGGATGATAAATTAATGACAGGGAATTCAACCTCACCGTATGAACTATTATATTGTAGTGATACAAATCAATATACTCTGGTTTTATTGTTATATATTATATTAATACTTGTTTATTACAGTTACATGTATATAGACTACGTATAATTTTCATGCATCTCTATATCATTCTATTCTACTATATTAATAATAGTGCAGTGCAAGTGCATGCTGGATACTTTTCTATAATAATTCGATTTTTCTAAAAGAATGGATTTGAGTACTGAGGCATTCGTATTTTCCGGCAAAAAATGTTTATAATCATCCTTGTAGAGTTATTGTTCTTTGAAATTGGAAGCGTTCTTGCAATAATATTCTTCCGCATGCGTGTGTATAGATATTTATGATTTATTACCGTATATACATACAACAAAACATTTTAAAACTATTAATTTAGTTCTTAAAAACGTATTTGATGAGTATTCATTGAAGAAATTTTTTAAACAAGCCATAAGGAATGTTAGTTTGCACTTGATGATGTCCACTAGTACGTATTCATCATATTTATAGATCGGTTAAAACGGCCAAAACGAATGTTACGTAATGGAAATCTAGGCGGTAGCAATACACCGGAATGCCCTAACGGGCATCCACTGTAAAAATTAAAGAAAAGCATGGGACCCTTACTGTGACTTGATAAACGCCCGATGCTACTACGACAACCGGTAATTCTAATGCAACAACGTTTGTAACGTTCATTTTGATTGGATAACGTCACTTTCTTACATGGCATCAATTGACAATTGATGCTATGGGACGTACGCGCAAGCGCAGACGGCATATGACAGATTTTAAATACATGTTTTAACGTTGTTTTCTGTCAGTTTCATTAGAATGGAGATAACAATATTGTATTTTAAGCTCCGACGGCATCAATTTGGGATTTGATGGTCGCAAATACCCGTTTACTGTCTCCGCTAACGCGTCGCCAGTAAACTTAATTTGCGACCATCAAATCCCCAATTGATGCCGTCGGAGCTTAAAATACGATACAGTTATCTCCTAACTGTTAGAGGTGGACTTGATTGCATGTTTTAGAGAAATCTAAGATCTGAGCGTCACTGATGAGTCGTACGAAGACGAAACGCGCGTCTGGCATATCAAAATATAATCCTGGTACTACCTTTGATAACTACTAACACTAAAAGTATCTATTCTACAGAGTTTATTCTCTTCGCAGATTTATACTGAAATTCTAACATAACGTTTTTTTTTGTTGTTGACAAAATAGACAAGAAGTCGTAATAATAGATAAGGTCGTATTGTGACCTTTCACGGTTGATAACCTTCTACGTCAACGATTTCTGGTTGTAATCATACCACGTCTTCTAATTACTTTCATATGTAGTGTTGCATTTTGTATCTAGCCAGTCAAGGTTATCGGAATAAACTAAACTTAAACGTTTCAGTCAGGAGTCTACTTCGTCAAAATTATCTCCCCATTACGCCAATTCATTTTCACAATCGTAGAAATGGAAGCCATTGTAGGGATGACGCGCTACCAATATTGCTCTTGGAAATCGATAAATTTATCCACATTGCACAAATAAGATCCTTATATGTCAGTTGTATTTTAAAAGACAAATGTATCAACTAGCAAACGAGCATCAGTTAATAATCTTGTCTGCATTGATTCAACCTAAAAATATTGTCTGATCGGTGAGGGGGGATAGGAGGGGTCCTGATCCCGAAATCCCGGACTTAAAAAAACGAAATCCCGAGGTCCCGAATTTAAATAAAGTAAATCCCGACGTCCCGAAATCCGAAAAAAAATGATTCCCGGATCCCGAAAGGGTCAATCCCGAAATCCCGAGCTTAAAAACGCCCGATCCCGAAGTCCCGATAAAGGTCCTATCCCCTCTCATCGGTTGTCAGGTGGAATTTTCGAAAATTCATAAACATTTCAAAAAATTCTAATTAAATATTTCGTGGAAGGGCAGACTAAATTTTTTAGTGTATGAAGACTATAAACCCTAGTAATCACACACAAAAAATTAGAATTTTTCGAAGATATGCATTTTCATCATCCAACTTGAAAGACTGTCGTCAATATGGGGAAACTGTAATAACTTTCTATTAGATAGTTTACTAAAACTGCAAAAAAGGGCAGCAAGAATAATTTTAGACGAACATGATTACACCAAACCTTCAAGAGAATTATTTCACGAATGTAACATTGTGCCAATCACACAAAGAATACTTTATCACAAATCATTACTAATGTATAAGGCAAAACATGGCTTAGCTCCAGAATATATGTCCAGTCTTATTGTATCAGCTTCTGCAAACCAAAAATATAATACGAGATTTTCATCCTCAGATAATTTTATTATTCCAAAACCAAATACAGAGTTGTATAAGTCTAGTTTCTCGTACAATGGACCAAAAGTGTGGAATGCTCTTCCTAATTCAATAAAAAAATCAAATACAGTATCCGAATTTAAACATAAATACAAATCTATGTACTTTTAACATTACCATCATATTTTTACTGTAATGCCATATCATAATTGTTTATTGTATTTTAAATTGTACATAATCTTTATTTACCATTATTATTGATGCATTGTTTATTTGTAATGTAATTATTATTGTATTAAGAGAGCCTTATTGAAAATTGGTGTAATCCAAATGAGTTACTCTCTCTAAATAAAGATATTATTATTATTATTATTATAAGTACTTTCAGTAAAAAAAATAGCTATTCGAACACACCTTCTCTGTTTTTGTGACTCATTAGATAGGTATTTCACTTGACCCATATATTTCATCTTTTAGTACTGTGATTTTTTTGTGATATAAAATCAACCTGTAGCTTTAATATATAAAAATGATAGAATCTGAAGCGAGACGATGTATGAAATATTCTTACTTTGTACGATATCAAGAAAAAATACTCGACTCAAACACGCCCTTACATAAAAAGGTGCACTCGATTTTCTCTTTTCGATACAATTGTTACCCACTTTTTTTTATTTTTTTCTTCAGTCACATAATGGAAGGGCAGACACGAAAATTACTAAACTAATAGATTGATATGTTTTCCGTCCGTGGTATTTTTTTCATAAAAATCGGAGGTTATGCATTTTCTTCATCCAACTTGAAAGATACCCATGTCGTCGACTTGATATCTAATTGTTCTGCTTAACTATGTACTAGATAAATTGAAAACTTATGCAAATGGTGTTTTTTTAAATAAAACACCTCGTAATTGAGAAGAAAATTGCAATTTTGTTTGTTTCTATTAACTTTTAAAAATTTTGTCACTATAGTAAACAATACAGTAACCATTTATCGCCTTCTCTAACAAAGAGCTTCGATTCTTTTGTTCTATTTCAACCTGGTTTCCGACTGGTTTGGGTCAATAAGTGTTTAAAGCCAGTCAAGCATGTCCTATAGGGTTCGTGTTCCTTCAACAGTTTCATTAAAATTCTTAGCATAAAAAAGTACTTAAAAGTACTAATAGATAGCTCCTTGCGTAAATATCCTGGAAAAACAAATGTACTTATAACTTCAGTGCATACTCTAAATTGAATTTCGAGATTAAATGTCTACTTTTGGGAAAACTTTCTTCAAATGATTCTCAATGGAAAAAACCTGTTTATTGACCGACCCCGGCTGACCAGTCTTTACCTCACACGCACACCTTCAAAGCAAATTGACTGTACAAGGTGTTTCATGTCTTTCTCCCTACCCAACTTACAACTAAGAAATGGAAATTTATCGACGCATACATAAGAGTTGAAGATCTCAATAAGACTCGACATTACTGTCTATAGGACAATTTAACGCCGTCGACAATTACGAGAATCTAAATCTAAGGATATACTTCTGTTGTGAATGTGTTAATGCACTCTTCATTGGAGCCTATATGATTTCCGATTTGGGATGTAAGGTTTTGATAGATGCTAGAATATTAGTAAAATACATTTAAACTCACGTAATTCTCAGTTGGAATAACCATTTTATTTGTACGTTATCAATTACATTACAAGAAGGTGTTAAAAAACAACATATACATGTATATCACTTTTCCACATGCCCCAAAGACAAGTAAATACATTTCCACTAAATTTGTTGTATATATCGAAGCTAGTAAAACCCGAAAACATATGTTCAAAAATTGAAAGGTTTAGCTACTTTTCCATGAAAAAAAATCGACGTTTATTATGTTATGCATTTGCACTGAGACATTTTATATCCCTTAATCCGACAATAGGGCTGAAACAGTTACATATCATTATTCATGTGTTTAGTTGATTAATTTTGTTTGTAATAAGAAAGGAAAGTTTATTGATTCAATATTAAAACATATTTAAACATTGATTATAAGTTTTGTTTATTGTATACCAAGGATGCCCCCTTATTATTTCAATACATAATTTAAAACACATTTGACTTAATCTCAGCCTGATTAAGAGGATTTATAAGACTTAATTTTATTTTGTATGGTAACAAAGCTTGTGTTAAAAATGGAGTAATATTTTATAGCAAGAAGGAAAATATTTTATCATTCCTATGGAAAAAGAAATATCGTTTGTCAATCCGCCCGACTATAGGAACATTCCAGTAAGTTGGGATCTGTTACAGAAAAATCGAAATGATAAAGGAACAAAGAAACGAAATCTGCCTTTGGCTACACTTGTTAGAATTAGAGGTCCACCAAAAGTTGTGGACGGATTCAGCAATTTTAATTACAACAGGACGGACCAATACCCACATGTCTGTACTCACATAGACATAGGATCTCTCGAACCAAAGGAATCGTTGGAAAAGAAAAAGGATTCGAAACCTAAGCCAATTATTCTTCAAAGTCGACAGGTTTTCGGAAGGTATTTTCCGAAAGCCACATTTCCACATGACGAAAAGGGTCTTTTCTGGAAGACTCAATCAGGATTAGATTATTCAACAAACAATAAAAGTGCCATGAAGCCGTTTGAGTTGAGACCTATCAAGAGTATGAGTGGCCCCAGAACTGCTCAGTCACTACGGAGCGTAAGTACCAGCAAAAGTGGCAATTCATCAGAAAATAGACTGAGGTGTGTTAGTGATAGAAAAATTAAACAGGAACGACAAGTTACATTTCCAGTGAAAAGAAACAATTTAGTTGGATCTCTTTCAGGGACACCTAAACTAATCCACTCTCGACACTCGGCTATTATTGGTGACAATGATGGTGTCAAGAATGACATCTTTTCAAACAAACTTGTTACTGTCTCTGCTTGCTAACAACTAAAATAGACATCGTATTTTTTGAAGAATTATTCCCTAGAATAATCAGTCCGTATACGACGGATTTCAAAGTGCTTTCATACTTTAGTGCTCTAAACGATAACCGGGATTATGGGTAGCCTACTCTAAGACAAGACGCGTTTAACGTAATAGCTTAGAATAAATTTGTTTCTGTTTTATGTCTTCAAATGCAGGAATGTATACAATAACAATGTTATTTCTTTAATGTTAATCGTGTAAATAAAGTTTCAATATATATGCCATATCTGAATTTATGTATATCTCAAAATGCATACATAAGATGAACTACCAATTTATAGACGATTTAATTTTTGAAATATGGTTAAGGCTGAGTGCCGAAAAGTTTTTGTTGTTGAGTTGATTTTTCATTGATAAATCATTTTCATAACAGCGACGACAACCTCAATACTTATGTTGGTAATAATAGTGAATCATTTACGTTTAAGTTTTTTGTCATCGGCTATCGATAACAGTGAATTTACGCTCATTCAGTCTGTTAGAGGCCTTCTAATGGGGATTTAAATAGAATAAAAGAGTAAAGTTCATGCAGGTGCACGATAAGACAATAAGAAAGTTTAAGTATTCAACATTTAAATCAACACACCAGGTTTAGTCCTCTGCTAGTTATTCGTATGATTTGATCTAGACGTTTAGAACCTTTGGCGACTCTACAGTTAAATGTCTATATACACGAACGATGACAAGTGGGCGTTAGCAGGGCAGTAACTACCTATGAGGCAGGGGAGGCAACTGCCTCCCCTTAATTTTCTACACCAATTTTTTTTTTTGAAGTAATACAATGTTTTATTGACAATATGTCCACAAAGAATTTGAATTCATAGCATAAGGGACGACATCAAAAGTTCAATGTAGGATAAACAAACTTAATTCACATAGTTTTTTCACTGACACCCCCTCCCCCTCCCACACACACCTTTTAACTTAATTTGGGAAAAATTGATTTACCAATAGGGTTTCGTGTGGCCGTCCGTCTGTTATTCAGGATTTGTACGAGAACACATATTAAACTTTGCTTTTCGATAGTTTTGAATAAAACGTAACTGTTCACATTTATTTAGGGACTCAATTAAGCATAGGAAGTTCCCTTTGTATTGTGAATCTTTAATAATATCGGAAATTCGTTACCAGCTGAATCAGCAGTTGGATTATTTTTTTAACGTTTCCCGATCGTACGAGAATATTATGGTCAATGCCTTAGTAGTTAAACACTCCCATTCGTTGTAGCAGGGACTTTCTGTAATAAGTATATATACCAGCATAGAAAGTCCCTGGTTGTAGTTATACATGTATACATGTTTGTTCAGATTTCAAAAATATTGAAATTCAAGGTCCTCGATAAAAAAATATATATCTTGCGTTCTATGATCTTGCTTTATATGTTTTTTTTAACTTACCAGTTTGATTTCTAACAAAAAGATTTTTAAATACGAATAATAATTGTTTGCATAAAAATTGCTTCCAGGATCCAGCAATACTGATGTTTCTTAAAGTAGGAAATCGAATGAAAAAGGGTCCTGATGAAGGTAAATCCAGAAAAGCGTGTCAGACGCAATAACTTATTAAACGTCTCGTTTTCCATTTTTTTAGCCATTTTCATTCGGCGGCCCTCAAACCCCCGCCTCCCCTGAATTCGAACCCTAGTTACGGCCCTGGTTAGAGACGAACGTTCACCTAATCGGACCTAGTCAAATGATAACCTGAGCGCGCCAAGAAATGGTCTTGTCCACGCTGTTATGAAAACAATTCTATATACCCGTCTTCACAGTTCTTTTTTATATATATAAAATAGATTATGACACATCTATATTATGCTCATCTGGTTATCATGCATCGATTCATTGTGGTCAATTTTGTTCTCGCATCCGACTACATATCTTGCAGTGAACACAAAATCACCAGTAGCAACATTCATCGTTTTGAAATTTGAAGTTGTACTAATTTCTTCATTTTTCATATTCAACTTTTCATACGGATTTTGTTAATTTTGGGCAGTATTTACGAGTTTAGCAGTTCACACGAATCAAGTTGAATGTTTAAAATCCTATAATAGTCTAATAGTCTAATTTTGTATATCAAAATTATAATCCTAAGGTCTTAAAGTCAGGCTCATCAGTCTGATTGGAATTTTTTTTTTGGTCTTTGATAACTTTAAGTTTGATTTTTGAAAATAAGATTCGATGATGCGGTTTTACCTAAAATACAAATTCTAGTTTTATTTATGTGTTAGTAATCCTTCTTTCTGTCTGAAACAAAATCATGCACAAGCCAAGAAAGTTGTTTCACCTTGCTTGAACGTGTAATTAACAATTGAAGTCGTCTATTTTCAATTCAAGAAAAATGAAATTACAAATAAAAGAGAACTGAGGACTAAACAAAGTGTTGAAGATCTTTACAGCCGATTTCAATGAGTATGTAGCTAACGGTAATATCTTTGGTTAGATTGCTTGTTATCTGAACCATGAAGTCATTGTTAGGTTAGGTAAACTATCCTCCTTTAAGAGTAGACTAGTCCAACAGATAACCAATCTATCTGTCTGAAGGACTAGACTACTTCGAAAGGAGGGTAGTATACCTTACCTAGTAATGACTTCACAGTTCATCTAGCAAGCAAGCTAACAAAAGATATTAACTTATTCCATTGAGTGTGTAGCTAAAGTTAATATCATTTTGGTTAGAACAGGGTATGATTTGGCAAGTGCTGTCGGCACAGTTATACCAGAAAGTATCCCCCCTTTTGCGGGAGTTGTTGGCTCTTCAAACATTCATGAAGCCCTGTTTTTAAAATACTCTGGAAAACACTTTCCGTTTCTTTCTAGAACAATTTGCCGATGGTTTGTAGGAATATGTGATCTTTTATCCATAGGAGGGACAATAATTATGTGATGTACCGTCCGAATCTCGCGATCAAGAAAGGCACAGCTGTTAAGTAGTGGATATCTTAGGAATGGAGTTATAGTAAATATTTTAGCGTCTCCGGCTGGTAAAGTATTATGAGTGAGAAAATGATCAAATTACAGGATAAATCATCACTAGTTAAAAAGATTGATTAACGCTGAAATAAAGATTTTTAGGTCTAACTATTAAAATCATTTTTATAATATAAAAATGCTTTCTTGTTTGTTAAGGAACTTCCATTTTTCTAGTTGTTTTAATTAATGGATGGATCAGGTTTCATGCAAAGGGGAAGATCATGTTACTCATGATTTCTGTATTAACATAGGCGGATCCAGGGGGGCCCTGGGGGGCCCGGCCCCCCCCTTTCGTGTGGTTGATTATATAGGGAATCATTGAAGCATGACTGGAGCGGGCCCCTCTTAGGTCAGTCAGCGGGCCCCCCTTAGGAAAAGTTCTGGATCCGCCACTGATTAAGGTATATCACTTCAGTTCTACCCTTTTTATGGTCGAACGCACGATTTGTTTGACCATTTAGGAATTTTTATTTCACAAATGTCGTACAAATCAACTTATTTAAGATCGATCAAAGAGTGTATATGTACTGCCTTAATCTACATTTGCATAAAATCTACCGTAGATTTGGAAACAACAAAAATCCACCATAGATTAGGAAATTACAAAACTTGCCTTAGATTAGGATTTTTAAAAATCTGCTATAGATTTGGGATGGCATGACGTCATATTTAGGGAGCTACCATTTGATTTTTATGGGGGGGGGGGGGCTAGGATGAAAAATGTTGTCCTGCATTTTTTTTTAGTTGTAATCTCTGTCCTGCCTTTTTATTTTTCACTCTATTCGGTCCTGCCTTTTTTTTTATTAGTTTATCCTGACTTTTTTTACCTAAATTGTCATCCTGCCTTTTTTTTTTGCAAAGTGTCTCATCCTGCCTTTTTTTTTAACTCAAAACTCCTGTCCTGCCTATTTTTTTCAAATTTCATCCTAGCCCCCCCATAAAAATCAAATGGTAGCTCCCTTACCATAGATTACGCCAGAATTTGCCATAGCCACCGTAGATTTGAGTCCTACACGATTTATTTTATGAGACGAGTGTCTGTGGAAATACCATCAACTTTTTTATATTACTTTTCGGCGCATGACTGTATGAGGTCGATTTGACTTAATTTCTGTAATCTATTTATGAAATTTACTATTTTGTAAGTTTTAATTTTTACAAGAGTTCGTGACGTTTTCAAGTTTTCTCTATAAGATAAAAACAATAAGCCCATTTAGTTTAGGTGAGAGGATGTTTTAAGGAGCATCTTATGAGTAATCCATGTATTGGTCCCATATCTCGTGGAATATAGTAGAAGCTCTTTCAGTTTCAATTTTTGCTTCTGGCGAAAAAGTGAACAAAAATGATCCATTCCGGAAAAATACCCAACACCATCCGAAATAAACTCTGGTATTTATTTTGTTGTAGTCGTTATCACTAAACTGTTTGTATATTACGCAAGGACAGATGATTATATCAAGAAACAGATTGACATTGAAGAAATGGAAATTTTTGAGAAACAAAAAAATTCTGCAATTTCAGGAGTAGATTTTAGTAGAAAAGGCTCAATAGATGTTAAAATTATCGATTTATCTATATTCATTAATAACCAGAAAGATTATTTCACTACCAGTTCTTGTTCGGGAAGAATAATTCTGTTTGATGATAGTGTAAGACCACAAACAACTAAAATTAGTTGTAATATTTATTCATTACTGTCATTAGCTACCCACATGGCCTCCTTAAGTGGTCATAATCAGCAGTGTGGTGAAGTCCATGAAAGTAGTAGCTTAAACTTGATATTTTTTTTTGTGTGAGTGACAACTAACAACAATGACTAAATTATACTGTATAATGCATTCATTGTTATCTCCCGTGCCAGGGTTGACAAAGTATTACCTGTCGGGTTTTACTGGGCGGGAAAACTGGGCAATACCTCCCTGAAATGGGGAATACTGGGCAATATGATTTTTTAAGCTTATATCAACACAAAATAGTAAAGACTTGTTGTAGTTTCATAGTATTATAGCTAAATATATACATTTTATACAGATAACCATTGAGAGTCATTTCTAGAAGATTGAAAATCAATTTCATTCTCTTCTCCACATAAATTCTATGTAGGAAAAATACAATATTTGCACAATTTAGGATTCCTCGTTAATTTCCAAGCATTGTTTCAATAATCTTAACACTTTATTGCAGTGTTTAAGTGAATTGTAAATAAAATTGCTATATACGCAATCATGATTGCTAAATAAACAGCCTACAGGGTCTTGTCATTAACTCTTATAGAAATGAAAAGACTGATTATTGTTATATAACATAAACATATTTGTGTTCTAATCTGAAAAATTACTTATTAATTAGTTTTGTACATTTGTACATATATAAATTATTTCAAAGTAATTTTCCTTACATGTACATGTAATCCTTAAATTCTTTATACTAGTTATATATTTGAAAAAAATATTTTTTATCAGAGTTGTTAGAATAACTCTTTCTCAGATGTATACACTTGTACTTTTGTACATGTATGTATCATAAGACTCTCAAACAAGTAAACTTATTTATAAATAAAAATATGTTTATATATATATCTGAAATGTATTGCATTTGTGTTTGATTACTGAATCCTCTTTGAAATTCAAACCAGTATTTTATATTACCCAGTATTGCCCAGTAAAACCCAGCAAAACCTGGGTTTTCCCAGTATTTCCCACTGGGCTGGGCAATACTCATAAAACCCGGGTTTTTGCCAACCCTGTCCCATGCTCTGTGGCCATGGTTCAGTGTAGTGTTAGTTCTTTACCCAATTACATATTCATATAGCAGCAAGGATACATTTATGTATGAGACCTGTATGAAATATAATGTATGTCTGTTAATGTAGTGTCCAATCACAGACACATAGACTCATGCCATATAGACAAATCGACATTATTTAGACACATGGTTTGTCTGTTTCCACCGAGTGGCCCAGTGGTTCTCTCCGAGTACTTCAGCTTCCTCCACCATAATAACAGACTTCCCAGTGTCCTACACGCTCCCGTGGGCGGTGTTGGGTGGGGATTGTTCTGGTGGTGGGATAATATTGTAAAGGACACATCTCCATTAATCCTTAGGGAGTGTACATGGATCCGCTGTACCCTTGCAGTCAATCAAGGGGTGCGTCTAAATTGGCGGAATCTCGAGTACATACATACATACATTGAGACCTGTATCAAATATAATGTATGCCTGTTAGCGTTGTCTCCAATCACAGACACATAGACACATCAGCGCTATAGTTGTCTTTGACACAGCCTACAGCACTAGATTGGGTTTGACACAGCTGTCGGCTACATACATACGTATATTGCCTTTTAATCCTAACCCTAGTTTTAAACTTTAACCCTAAACCTACATTGTATCATAAGCCTAATCCTAACCATTAACACTAAATGTGACCCTAAACCCTTACCCTAACCTAGGATGGTAGATTACCAATGGATAAAGCATATGGAATTAGATTTCTACTTGAAACTGCCTACTCAAATATTTTCATATTTTACACAGCCTTAACGCGGTAAATTTCACTATTACACTTACCATGGTGCCAGAGGACCCTAGATGCCAAAGTGGCATGACACAAGCTTTTATTGTTCTTTGCCAAAGCCTAGCTATGGTTCCAAATTGCCAATCATAAACCAGGTTTTTTTTCAATCTAATTAAAATTAAATCCTTTAATTGCTCCTGTTCTGATATGTCACGCATCATCAGAACAGGAGCAATTAAAGGATTTAATTTTAATTAAATTGTTTTTTTTTTTTGCATTGATTAACATGATTTATTGAGATACACTTTCACACTGATTTGATGACAACAAAAAAAGACCCAATATAAATTTCTTTCCATATCCATTAGTATTAAACATCTTCTAGAAGTGGAACTACTTGCTGAAATATAGTGGTCTCGTATGATATCAAATATGTGTGTTTTATATATTTTAGGTAGGTGAAAGCGATAAAGTAACTAACAAACAGGGATGTCAATGGTTATTTACAAGTCATGATTTAGTAGACAAATCACAAATGGTTAGTACAAACATAATCAGCTGTTGTTCATTGTCATTAACTTATACAAAAATTTTCCCCTGAAAATACATGTACTGTGCAAAATATAACCAAACTTGGCCACAATCATTATAAGGGTATCTTAAATGTGTCAGATAATTCATAATGCTGATAAATGTCATTACAAACCTAGTTTACATTCTGTTCAACTGTCATCAAGTTTGATTGTTTAAATAAGGGCTCAGAAGGAGTGAAAATTAAAGGTCTGTTTCTAGTATCATTCTAGCAGCTCTCTTTTGTGATTAATATCCTATTTAGCATGATTCCTATTTTTCAGATGCCTGTTCTAGAAGACATCACTGGGGATTGTGTTTTTAAGTTTGAACCATTTGTACTACATGTGCAGTGTAGAACAATTGATTTTGCTCAATTATTGGTAAATATACTTTTGATTAAATTATATTTGTAGTCTAACTGAGATACATGTACATGTACCATTTGTTTGGATTTCTTAGTTACAGGAAACAACAAATTTAAATACTCATAAAATAAAATTTTGGTTTTTAACTAAATTAAAAACGATAAGAATGATTGAGGATACCCCTATATTAGATACCATTGAAATGGTTAAGTTTTCTCCATTCACAAAAATTGACACCAGCAATAGTTATTGCAAAATAAACCAAGTCCACCTTTTAGCCATTTTGGGAAAATTAGTTAAACTGCTAGATATCCAACTTTTAAACATTGAATTACATGTTATGTGTAATAAGTCTGTTATTTACCGGTAGACTGTTAGATGAAGGAAGTTGAAACGCATGTCTGAAAGATAAAAGGCATATATGTAGTGTAAAAAAATGCTTTGATCTTGTTTTAAACATTCAATGTCCATAAGAGATATAAGCTGTATATCATCATTATTACTCTGTCACTCAATATTATGTATAGATACCAATATAATTTTTATCATGTTTATACCATGAATATATTTTCTCTTCAGAATTCAATATAATTAACTTTCGGTATGTTCAAACAGTCAGATTTTTCTTATCAATCGATATAAACCTAAAAGAAGATGACAGTACACATAATTCATAATGTTGACCAATCAATTTATTTGTACAGATTTTTAGTAAGAATACAAGAGTTTCTATATTTCAGCTTCAATGTGCAGTCCAGTCTGGCTTTAGAAATTCAGGAATCAGTCTTGGAAAGAAAGGAAAATATGTTGTTGTAAGTGTTGTTTGTTTATATTTACACATTTATAATAGAACTTTTACTGGTGGACAATTAAATTTTTGTCTCAAATTTGATATGTTGCATAAAATGGGACATAAGTAAGCTAGATTTATGGTGTCAACATTTATAGTTGCATTATACTCAATATTTTAGATGTAGACTAGTCCATATTATGTATAAATGGCTTATGGTAGTATGAAGCTTACATATGGTTTATGTCAGTTGTTTTACACCCAATTTTTGACGGTTTAATGTCTTCAAAAAGATAATGTTATTTTTAGCTATTAGTTCAGTTGCTTATTGATAACAGAACTTGTAGGTTATGTTACTATTGTAGGTTATGTTACTATTATTGGTATATAAACATCATTGTAAGTTATACATATCTGTCTGATTAGAGTTGTCTCACCTTGATGTTACTATTATTGGTATATAAACATCATTGTAAGTTATACATATCTGTCTGATAAGAGTTGTCTCACCTTGATGTTACTATCATTGGTATACAGACATAATTGTAAGTTATACATATCTGTCTGATAAGAGTTGTCTCACCTTGATGTTACTATCATTGGTATACAAACATCATTGTAAGTTATACATGTCTGTCTGATAAGAGTTGTCTCACCTTGATGTTACTATTATTGGTATACAAACATAATTGTAAGTTATACATGTCTGTCTGATAAGAGTTGTCTCACCTTGATGTTACTATCATTGGTATACAAACATAATTGTAAGTTATACATATCTGTCTGATAAGAGTTGTCTCACCTTGATGTTACTATTATTGGTATACAGACATAATTGTAAGTTATACATGTCTGTCTGATAAGAGTTGTCTCACCTTGATGTTACTATCATTGGTATACAGACATAATTGTAAGTTATACATATCTGTCTGATAAGAGTTGTCTCACCTTGATGTTACTATTATTGGTATACAAACATAATTGTAAGTTATACATATCTGTCTGATAAGAGTTGTCTCACCTTGATGTTACTATCATTGGTATACAAACATAATTGTAAGTTATACATATCTGTCTGATTAGAGTTGTCTCACCTTGATGTTACTATTATTGGTATACAAACATAATTGTAAGTTATACATGTCTGTCTGATAAGAGTTGTCTCACCTTGATGTTACTATCATTGGTATACAAACATAATTGTAAGTTATACATATCTGTCTGATAAGAGTTGTCTCACCTTGATGTTACTATTATTGGTATACAGACATAATTGTAAGTTATACATGTCTGTCTGATAAGAGTTGTCTCACCTTGATGTTACTATCATTGGTATACAAACATAATTGTAAGTTATTCATGTCTGTCTGATAAGAGTTGTCTCACCTTGATGTTACTATTATTGGTATACAGACATAATTGTAAGTTATACATGTCTGTCTGATAAGAGTTGTCTCACCTTGATGTTACTATCATTGGTATACAAACATAATTGTAAGTTATACATATCTGTCTGATAAGAGTTGTCTCACCTTGATGTTACTATTATTGGTATACAAACATAATTGTAAGTTATACATATCTGTCTGATAAGAGTTGTCTCACCTTGATGTTACTATCATTGGTATACAAACATAATTGTAAGTTATACATATCTGTCTGATCAGAGTTGTCTCACCTTGATGTTACTATTATTGGTATACAAACATAATTGTAAGTTATACATGTCTGTCTGATAAGAGTTGTCTCACCTTGATGTTACTATTATTGGTATACAAACATAATTGTAAGTTATACATATCTGTCTGATAAGAGTTGTCTCACCTTGATGTTACTATCATTGGTATACAACATAATTGTAAGTTATACATATCTGTCTGATAAGAGTTGTCTCACCTTGATGTTACTATCATTGGTATACAGACATAATTGAAAGTTATTCATGTCTGTCTGGTAAGAGTTGTCTCACCTTGATGTTACTATCATTGGTATACAGACATAATTGAAAGTTATTCATGTCTGTCTGGTAAGAGTTGTCTCACCTTGATGTTACTATCATTGGTATACAAACATCATTGTAAGTTATACATATCTGTCTGATAAGAGTTGTCTCACCTTGATGTTACTATCATTGGTATACAGACATAATTGTAAGTTATACATGTCTGTCTGATAAGAGTTGTCTCACCTTGATGTTACTATCATTGGTATACAAACATAATTGTAAGTTATTCATGTCTGTCTGATAAGAGTTGTCTCACCTTGATGTTACTATTATTGGTATACAGACATAATTGTAAGTTATACATGTCTGTCTGATAAGAGTTGTCTCACCTTGATGTTACTATCATTGGCATACAAACATAATTGTAAGTTATACATATCTGTCTGATAAGAGTTGTCTCACCTTGATGTTACTATTATTGGTATATAAACATCATTGTAAATTGTACATGTCTATCTGATAAGAGTTGTCTCACCTTGATGTTACTATCATTGGTATACAAACATAATTGTAAGTTATACATATCTGTCTGATAAGAGTTGTCTCACCTTGATGCTACTATCATTGGTATATAAACATCATTGTAAGTTATTCATACCAGTCTGATAAGAGTTGTTTCACGTTGATCTGTATTCATGGTTGGATGACCAATGTTTTTGTACTAAGGTAAGTTTCTCATTATAGCAAAATGACTTGAGTGTGTAGATAAAGGTAACATCTTTGGTGAGCTTGCTTGCTTGCTGAACCATGAAGTCATTGTTCGGTTAGGTATACTACCCTCCTTTTAGAGTAGACAAGTCCAAAAGATAACCAATCTGTCTGTAGGACTAGACTACTCCAAAGGAGGGTAGTATAGTTAACCTTATAATAATTTCCTGGTTTAACTAACAAGCAAGCTAGCCAAAGATATTACTTTTACCTACACACTCAAGTCATTTTGCTGTAACTGCAGTGATATATATATATTACAAACAGTATCTACAGTATATTGTTTAAGGAATTATTGTAGGGTCTGAAAATGCACCTAATTTAAACTCTTTTAATTTAGTTAATGATCAACCTTAAGTTTATGAACACAGGTAAGTTTATGTGCAACTGAGGCACAGGGTTTTGCATAACTGTTTAAGAAATATCAGTTTCTTTATTATATATTTTAAATATTTAAAAAAAATGAAATTAAAGTTACCTAATAATTACAGGGAGTAAGAAGTACACATTCTATGGAGGTACCATTGTCACAATCTGGCCAATTGCTGGTCTCAACAGAGGTATGTACAATACAGCTGTTATAAAAATATTAATCAGGGTGTACTTGAACATCATTGATGAAGTTCCCTAGTGTCCTTTCAAAAAAACAATTTTCTATATTTTGAGATCTTCCTTTAGATCAGTTGACATACTGATCAAGCAGTTCTTTAATTGAAAACATTTGCCACAATGATATACACCCAATACATTTTTAAACTTCCTTATACTATAACAATGTTGTCTGTCATTAGGATGTGTCGTGAGGATGACAGTAGTACAAAGAACAGTGTTACACAATACAGAGCAATTAGTGGTGTAGGATCTGTGTTGCACAAATAATATATTATAAAGTGAAGAAGTGATATGGTTGCCAATGAGACAACTCTCCACAAGAAACAAAATGACACAGGAATTAATAACTTTAGGTCACTGTATGGCCTTCAACAATAAGCAAAGCCCATACTGCATTGTCAACTATAAGGAGTTTCTTCTGCATTTATAGACTTCATTCTGTACAGATTCCATCATGATTAATCTTGTTTTTTACGTACTCTGTAAAGAAATGTTTAAACTTTGTATGTAAAGAATTTTGTGTGTTTTGAATTTTTTTTCTATTCCTTTTTATCAGACAAAAATAAAGAAGTATTATTCTATATTTCAGTATGTTGAATATTTAATCAGTCTTGCAAATAAAAAAATGGAGGAGAACTTCAGAAGGATTGATAGGTTGGTATTATTCATGAAATACTGTATTAATACCAACGTGAAAGTTTTATATGTCTGGTCAAAAGAATAAACATTCTTAGGAAAAATATGAATTTGGACAATTTCCCTTTTTCATTCAGCAAAGTTGTGAATTGAAGAACCAATTCTCAAATTTTCTATTTCTTGTGTCTAATATTATTGCAATGACATATATATTTCTTATTCCTGTATTATAATGGGTCTGTCTTTAGTTTCTTGTAAATGTTTGTAGGTAGGCTTAAATACATCTTATTTTATTTTCAAAACTCCAAAGTGGAGATTAACTCTGAATGAATATTTCTGCCAACAAAATTGCTAATCCACTCAACCCTGATAAAAGAATCATACAATAGGTGGAAATTTTAATTTCTTTGTTCAAAAAGTAGCTTCCAGCATTCTGTAAATGCAGAAATTATTGTGATTATTTCAAGAGTGGACACAATTGAGACTATTTATTGCGATTTCAGCAAAATCTTCTTTTAGATACATGTAACAGATATCAGAACGTGAGTTCTAATTATTGCAACTATAATCGAAGTTGCATTATTTAAAATAATGAAATCCCAACAATAATATCTGAATTTACAGAAGTGTAATTTGTATTTTACAGGTTTTTTGAAAATTTGAAATCAGCTGTGTTACAAAAATCTGGAGAAAGTCATATAGAAAAACAATGTAAAGAGAAAGTCAAAAAGAAATTTCTTGAAAAATTTGGAGGAAAAGAGGAGTCTGTGTCATCAGAGAAACAATCAGTAAAAGATCAGGAAAATATTGAATCTGTCAATATAGACAAAAAGGATACACTGAAATCTTGTGATCATATTACAAAACAAAGTGATTTTTTAGATAATGATATATTAGGATTGTCATTATTTGATAATGAAGTGACTTAAATAAAATTATGTACTAACAAATTTTCAGTTTATTTGAAATATGCAAATGACAAACTGAATTAATTATTTGTTTGTTTGACTACATGGATATTGAAAACGATTAGTGAAGCAAAAATTCACCCACTGTTCATAACATGGTAACCATTTGTATTGTTCACTTTGCTATAGGGCCAGTGTAAACTATTGCCATATGTTTTATGCCCCATTTATGGGCATTATG